>CAKNWU010295599.1:640-14579 GCA_932072015.1 Andricus quercustozae
CATGTTTTTAATCCTCTTCGACTCCAAAATTGTAACTAACAACTAGGAAAGAAGATCACGTCGTACTTTTATATTATTCATACGCGCTGTTTTTTTAACGATAATTGTAACAATTTATAGATAATCGCCTGATGAGGATAGCGGTCCGCTATCGAAACGTAGCGTTATAAATACTAACTTCATTAATAGAGTCTGGAAGAGTCGTAAAGAACTGAAAAACATTTTTTATTTTTCGATTGTAAATTTGTATTAAATACCCAGGGGATTATTTTCTCGAACCGGAAGATTTTGACGACATCTCCGGCAGTTTGGTGGCCTTTGAGGTAAAGACTGGTCTTATGGGAGATAGTTGAATTTTATAGGGTAGTACATTATGCAACAAGGGGCAAAAGTAGAAGATTTTTCCCGCGTGTGAGTTTACCTCCCGAACGAGAACATTGCTCCAGAGAGTGCGTTTACTGCCCGAGCGAAGCGAGGGCAGTAAGCAGCCGAAGGAAAAATATTGTCGTAAGGGCAGTATAATCACCCAAGGGAAAAATATTTTTTTGCTTCGTGTTGCATATAGTATTTTATTCCACTCTCGACTGAAAGTGCACTTTTTGGTTCTAAAAAGCGGGTTCGAAACAACTTCGCATTCTTAAAAGATTTTTTGAAAGTTAAAAAAAATTCGAAATTTTTGAATTTTTTGAATTTGTGAAAATTTTGAAAATTTTTGGAAAAAATTACTTTTGTTGCGCTAAATTTTACTTTTGTCCCGCTAAATTTTACTTTTGCCGCGCTAATATTACTTTTGCCCCGCTAATTTTACTTTTGCCCCGCAAAACTAGTTTTCGGGAAAAATATGCTACTTTCGCCCCGCTTATCAGGGGGAAAAAGTGAGTTTTTCGGTCGGGTGTGGAAGTAGGGTGTGGAGAGTTAGAATACTCATAATTTAAGGGCCGTACTGCATACGTGCGTATGTGTCAATACCGCGACACGAGCATCCTGAAAAAATCATCCATCTCTGAGAAAACCCTTTATCAGTGGTATGGTGCATTCCCAAAAACGAAAATATGGACACACAAAGAGTTGAATAACTTTTTTTTTTATTTAAAAAAAGTACTTTGGAGCTATTACTTAGCTTTATTGAGTTGTGAAAAGAGCAGGTAAAAAGATGAAATTACTTTATAAAAAAAAACAATACCAAACATGGATTTTGACCCCGTTCAAAATCGAACTAAACCATAATCTTCTACAGAAGCACGAGTTAGGTTAAAAAATTAGATTAGGCCAATAAAAAGCATTTCTGATATTTGGCACTTACGCCCGTATGCAGTGCGGCCCTTCAATTGTGCACGTCGAAATTTGGACATGCGCAGATGGGCCAGTGAGGATATGGATGGGAACAGATGGACGTGCCTATTTGCCCAAGGTGAAACTATTCACGTTGAAATTCGGGTGGTATCTTGGATCAGTGCATATTGAAATCTACGTTGAACTCTAAACGTTATTTTTCCACTAAATATCTCGTAAAACAAAAATTGTCTTGAGAATTAAGAAAAAAAATTATTCTTCCTGATCCTCAACAAAATTTGTATCTATCATTCCCGGACGTAAAAATGTTTGGATTCAACATCTCTCCATAATTTAGAATCTCGCAAAATGTAAGAGATAGACAAAAATGAATGTCATTTCTTATCTTAAGGTGCCTTGCATGATTTGGTGGTGGTTTTAATATTTCGAGTAAACGGAAACCAAGCTATAAAGTGCCACGTGGAAACTTACGTAAAATGTCACGTGGTAATCCACTTGATGTTTCGATATTTTGTTCCGTGTGACAAATAACCACTTGAATTTTACGCGAAATTCCTCGATTTCGACGTGAAGTTCCACGTTTATAATGTATACACACGTGCAATTCCACGCGAATATTTTCTCTTAGGTTCCCACCAGCCATCGACGTATACAGTTTATAAAAAAGTAGAAATTGCGATAGAATGTGGATTAAATCGGACAAACTGTTATTTGCGGAAGACTTAAAAAAAAGTTAAAATAAATATTATATTATATTTACCAATAGAATGAAGGATTAACACTAAGCATAAAATCAGGGTATGAACGATCGTCATCTTTTCCAATTAAAGAAAAAAACTATAGTTAACAGTCTAACTAATGATTATTCAGTTGCTTCATTAGAGTTGATATTTCTTATCTCATTGATTATACATTAATAGGTCTCAAGCTTATCATTCTAAAATCACATTTTATATTTAGAGACAAATATGTTATGAAATTGTATTTGTATTTCATTAAGGTGTAGTTTCAAAGAGACAAAAATAATAATTAAAAAGTTTTGTAACCATCGCCGTTAATTTAAAAAGTTCAATAAAAGAAATAGCATAGCCGCATCATCAGCATTAGAAGGCATTTCTTATTTTCCGCAAGGTTTTTTTTTTTTATTTTTCCACAAATTCATCATAACAGATGCGACATTGAGGCTGAAAACATTGGTGCACAATTTTACCCTCATTTTTTGTTTATTATCAGGGATTATTTGAGCTTCAGTTAGATTTAGTAGCCGAAAAATGCCCAGAGCCTTATCTATATGACTGCTTCTGGTCTCACCATTACCCAAATTAACTTGCAACACAGCAAAGGCGCCTCTGCAGTTTTGCAGAGGGGCCTGGCTGCGAGGCACACAGGTATCTCGCTAATCCAAGAACCTTGGTTAGTTCGTGATACCATAAGGGGATTAGGGGGGGCTGGTCGTTTTTGTTACGAAGACCCCAAGGCGGCCAAACCATGGGCCTGCATACTGACGAAGGGAGTTAACGCTGTCCCGCTGCATGAGCTATGATCGAGAGACCTGATGGTGATAGCCACGGATCTCAAGGGAATAGGAAGGCTGGTTCTGAGATCAGTTTATTTTCCTTATGACAGCAATACCAACCCACCAGTGGAGGTATGTACACTGGTGGAATATTGCAAGGTAAGGGTATTCCTCTTCTGCTGGGATGAGATGCTAATTCCCACCATACTTTGTGGGGCAGCACGGACATCAACTCAAGAGGTCATTACCTACTGGAATACCTAATCACCACTGATTTAGATATTCTTAACACGGGTAACACCCCCACGTTCCGTAACTCAGTCAGGGAGGAAGTCATTGACATCACTCTCTGTACCAGTAGTTTTAGAGATAATATCAATAGATGGAGAGTTTCAGATGAACCTACTCTCTCAGATCACTCACAGATAGAGTTCGTCTTGGAATGCATTGTTCTCGCTGGCCCCAAATGGGTCAGAAATCCAAGCAGAACGGACTGGGATCAGTTTTCCGCGGTGAGAAGTTGTGCACTTTTAGAGGTTCGCAGGTCAATTCGAGACGTGGATACCCTGGAGATGGCAGCCACCATTTTCACGGAATCCATCAAAGCTACTGATGAAAGTAATTGTCGGCCTACAAGAGTCCGAAAGGCTGCGGAGACACACTGGTGGAATGGGAAACTCGAAGAACTTTGCAGGGAAACCAAAGAGAGGTTCAGACGTTCCTGTACCGACAAAACAAAGGAACTATGGACCTCATTCATAACGATGAGGGATGAATACTGGCTAGACTGGATAAGCTGATTTCTCGAAATCCGGACGCTATTCTTGGCACTCTGAAATTGCCCGGCGGGGGGTACGCAGAGTCGGTCGGGGATAACTTGGCTCATCTGATTAAGGCACATTTCCTGGGCTTTTCAAGGTTTGGAGAAATGGGGACGGCACCTCAGAGGCAACCAAAGTCGCCTGCGGCCCAACTGGGCCGGAAACGGCGGCTAGCCAACGAGATTGTAACCCCTGCCAGGGTCAGGTCCTCAGAAGTCTCCTGGCCCAGATAGCATATATCTAGTCCTCTTACAGAGGGCTGGAGAGATCATCATAGGGCAGCTAGTGAGACTTTCTAGAGCTAGTCTGACGTTGGAACATGTCCCGGCGGCATGGAGGGGTACGAGAGTAGTCTTTATTCCGAAAGCAGGTAGAATGGGTTATAGCTTACCCAAGGATTTCCGTCCAATTAGCGTACCATCTTTCTTACTAAAAACAGCACGCCTATAGGGCTGGTCACTCAACGGAGATGGCTCTTAGCGGAGCAGTAAACCTAATTTAATGACAGCAGAAGGAGAATGGCCTCGGGACTGGAACCTTTATGGAGATCGAAGGAGCCTTCAATAACTCCTCTGGAGAGTTGATCAGGGTGGCCATGATCACACATGGTATGCCTACTGCAGTCGTGGAATGGACATGCTAATTGTTGGCCAACGAGAATCTAACTACGACTAAGGGATTCCACTTTATGTGGAATCGTTGACTCGAGATGTCCTCAGGGAGGAGTTTTATCACCCTTACTGTGGTTCTTAGTAGTGGATGAACTGCTATATCTACTCTCGAGTCAGGGCCAACACGTGATAGGCTATGTAGACGATATACTGGTTATCGTGCGCAGCCAGCACCTGGATGCGCTCTTCGGAATATTGCAGCAAGCACCGATTATAGTGGATTCATGGTGCAAGAAAACTGGACTATCGGACAATCCAAGTAATACAGATGTGGTTGTATTTTGCAGAATGTATAAGTGGGGAACCACGAGTACACTGAAACTTGGAAAACGGCAACTGGAAATCAAGAAACGAGCTAAATATCTAGGAGTAATTCTGGGTAAGAAGCTGTTATGGAAGGAGCAGCTGGGAAAAAAGTGCAAGAAGCTAGTAGCGACTCTATGGCTTCGTAGGAGAGCCATAGGGAAAAGCTGGGGCTTCAAACCGGAGACACTTATGTGGATCTACACAGCGATCTTGCGACTTAGGCTAATCTATGCGGCGGTTGTCTGGTGAAACATGTTCGAGCTGTCCACTGTGAAGTCTCGACTGGAAAGTGGCAGAGGACTGAACTGGTGCCTTTAATTCGACCCCCACGATGGCACTGGGGCACTAATAGGTTTGGAACCCCTCCATCTCACCATCAAGGTCATGGCTGCGAAGGCGGCCTGGAGACTAAATGTGGTAAATTGCATAAGGATCTCGACAGCAGTGAAGATCACAGTCGACATCGCGAGGAGGCCGACCCTAAACATGCTTAGGGACAAAATGGCTACCTGCCCAGTGATGGAGACAACTGGTTTACAGCTTTAGGAACGAGGAGAATGCAGGAGCCGGCGTATATCGTAGAAGGAATGGAATGCGCTTCACAATCGAGATGGGGTCCCACGCCACCGTTCTACAAATTGAGATTATGGCCATACTCTCGTGCGCCTACAAGACAAAAGAGTATGACAACAAAAGCAACATCCGTATTCGCTCAGACAGCAGGGCTGCTATATTGGCCTTGAATGGAACAACGACCACGTCGCTATTAGTATTGGAATGCTTTAACGCACTAAATATGTTAGCGACCTGAGCTAGTTGTAGGTATTTCCAGTAGGTCAGTCACTGAAGAAATTAACAGTTGGCTGATTGAGGAGCATCCGAATGAGTGGGATTTGGTTTCTGGTTTCAGACAGGCCAAAACACTCTTGGGCTCAAAGCTTAACTCTAACCGAGCAAGGTGAATACTCAAGCTCGGGACCAATAGGCAACTCGGATTTTAACTACCCAAAAATGTGCAAATCCGTCGTCAATAAATTATTTTTCGAGTATTTTAATGAATGAGGAGGATCAAAGAGATTCACTATTTCATAACCATCTATTTTTATTTTTGTGCTTGGCACCTTCTTCTTTTCTTGTTTCCTGTTCCTCTATATCCTTGGTACTTTCTTGCCTCTCATTTTTATCAATCACCTCCTTTTGCTTCCGCACTTTATTAATCTTCGCAGCGTCTTCTTTACTTTGTTCAATGAGTTGCTTTATTGCAGATTCATTAGTTAACCTTAGTCGCCGAGTGTGCAGAAAATTTGGCGACATCGTTACGACATCGTTACGTCAGATTTACCACATCCTACATATGTCCATGTCGTTAAGGTGTCTTTACGATATCGTAAAGACGTGGTACAATCTGACTCCTAACTATTTTTCTATATATTTCTTTAATTTCCTTAGCCTTGGTACTGCCTTTACAGACAGTACCCAGATAGGAACTGCGCGGGGCACGTTATACGCGCGGAAAGTGAGGCACGCCGTGCCTTCAGGGTGTCAGGCCTATACGCCGCACTATGTAAAGGGCACGCACGTCCGAGGCATATGAGTCGCACTTCGTGATAGGCAGGATATGCGGCATATGTGCGTCGCACTTCGTGAGAGGCATTATTTATAGCATGAATACATAAGTGAGAAGCGTAGTTTTTAATAATAATTATTATTATGACATAATTTCCACTATCATTAGTGTAAAAATGGTTTATTCATAAAAATTGAAACATTCCCAATTTCATCGTAAGCATAAATTAGGAAATTTGTATGAATAACATTGTTGAATGCATGATACACGCCATTAGCGTGAAAGATCACATCGATGCGCCATTTGAACTAGCAGGAGAGCCAAAAGGGCCCCACGTGCTGTGCTCTCATCTCCACGATTTCCCAAGTACCCCCCCCCCCCCCACACACATTTCATGCTATCGCTAACATGATGTTTTTTGTGATTCTTTTATGTCGTGAATGATTGATCTCCGATGTGGTCGTGATTTGTTCTGTTCCTTCCTTTGTATTCTGCCCCCTGTATCTGAATCTTTCGTATCATTGTTCATTGTGGTTTTCTTGTGATTTCGCCCCATTTATGATGTGTTTGTTCTTTCCTTATTTCTAATATGTTTTTGATCTGCCTTGTTCCATATATCACGTATGCCCCCCCTCCCCTCAACGGTTCTTTGCACTAACCCACACTTGAACGCCATTGTCTGGCAGCATATCTGTTGTTAGGACCAGCGTAGAGAGTGTAGACCCACACTCATCTCGTCGACACTCGTTGATTCTCTTTAATCTTCACGCTCTTATTAATTTTTCACAATGACGTTTCGCAGGTCATAGGACGAAAAAGGCCAGGAAACCGCCAACGCCGGGCGTTCGCGAAACGGTTAGAGTCTGCTGGCCGTGCCGAAGTCGCGAACTACAACCCCGCGCACCCCGGATATCAGACCGTACGTGATGACCCACTTGTAGCACCCACGGAAACCCGTTTGGATCGGACGCCTACTAGGGATTCGGAATATTTGGACATTCTATTGGATTTCTCGCCGCTAACTTCACCTCTACGGGGAAATCGATCTACATCATCAAGCAGAAAGCAGCTCTTTCGAGCTAACCGCTCCCTCTCTCCAGCCAAGTCACCCATCTCTCGGGACCTCATTGTTATGTTCGTATTTTGATTATAATCCCGCGCAATAAGATAGCGCTGGCGTCGCACTACGTGAGGGAGTCCAGTCAGTCTGGGCCTGGGTTGAGATCGACTCACCGATGAGCACCCATTGTATTCTTGTATTGATACCTGTGTTATAATAAATACTCTGATTTAATTTAAACGAATCCTCTCTTTTATGAACACAACATTTGGCGACGAGGATGGGATCTGCGGGTTGAATTGAAATCCAGATGTGAGAGGTTTTCGGGGCGATCGGGTGTGTGAGCGTTGGTCAATTCGTGGTTGCACATTGTTGCGTCAGTGGAAATGATACAGTATGCGTCTGTTCATGTCGAGAAAAAAGCGGTTTCGCGTGTCGTACAACGTGAAATTTTGAAAAGTTTACAGTTCATGAAGTGTGGTGAAAAAGCCAAATCGTCTCAGGTGCCTTGTCAAAAGTCTTGTATCAACGTCTAATTGTCTTGGGCGCTTTGTCTAACGTCTTGTGTCATCCCTTGCATGGGAGTGTGTGCGTGCTCAGGTCCGTCCTTGAGGCACGATCGGGTCGTAAACATTCGTCAGCGGCTATCAAGGTCAGTCGCCCGTTCCTTTGCCTAAGGAGCGTAATTATAAAAATATTTTCGTGGAATAGTCTTTCTTCGTAAAAGAGTCCGCCTGTTTGAACTTTTTTTAAGATTTTAAAGTCAAGAGTGAATTGGGAAAATGGCCAATCCAAGAGGGGGCATTTTCGGAAACATTTCGCCATTTGTGGTGGATTCGGAACCTTTCGAAAATTATCTTGAACGTGTCGAAGCATTTTTTACAGTGAATCACATCACGGATGCGGAAAAGGTGTCGTCACTTTTAGTGCTCATTGGTCCAGACATGTATAAAATATTGAAAAGTCTGTTGGTGCCTGATAAACCGAAGGACAGAAGTTTTGATTACTTAGTGACAACACTGAAAAGTCATTACACGCCTGCGCCATTATAAATCGCGGAACGGTACAAGTTTAATTCAAGAGTCCAAGGAACAGGAGAGTCAATAAAAGATTTTATTGTGGCCTTGAAGCAGTTGTCAATGAACTGCAATTTTGGAGATTTTCTGGATCAGGCCCTTCGAGATCGTCTCATCGTTGGGTTAAAGGACGAAGCAATGGTCCGGAAGCTGCTGTCTAGTGCACAATTAACATTTGCTGAGGCGTGTAAAAAGGTCTCAGATATGGAAGTAGTAAAAACTCAGACTCAACTCATTAAAGAGGAGCCTTCCGATCTCAGGGTGTTGGGGGTTTCATCGGATCAGAAAAATCAATCTAAATGGTCAGACAAGTGGAAGAAAAATCCTGGGCAAAAGAATCAATCACAATTTGCCAAAAATTCCAAAGGGAAGGATACCGGTCCAGGACAACAAAGTTCTTCAGGAAATCAACCCAGGGAGTCATGTGGAAGATGCGGTCGGAAATCGCATTCTTCGTCGGAGTGTCCAGCGAGGGATTGGACGTGTTTCAAATGTGCGAAGAAAGGGCACATTTCAAAACTGTGTAAATCGTCTGCTGCTGCTGTCAACGTCATCGAACAACAAGGAGAGTTCATCGGAGAGTCTTCAGTCGGGTTTGTAAAACCGTTGGATGTAAGTGTAATTGTGAATGGGCGGGTTACTATTAATTTAGAAGCGGATTGCGGTTCAGCGTTCACAATCATTCCGGTCGAGGAATATAGGAGATTGGAAAAGGTATGTAAAAATATGAAATTATTGCCGGATAAGGTTAAGCTCGTGTGCACAAATAGTTCTCAAATCGTAGTGATTGGTCGCGTGTAATTTAGTAATTTAGTGAACAATGACCGTGAGAATGACAGATCAGAAATCTGGTCAATGATAAAATCAAAGTTTCCGAATGTTTTGCCTGAGTCTAATAATGAGCCAATTAAAGAATTTAAAGCTAGTATTGTCTTAAAGGAGGCGGCAAAGCCGATTTTTCATCGCGCGTACGATGTGCCCTACGCTTTAAGGGATACGGTGGAGAAAGAACTCGAGCGCTTGGTTGAATGTAAAAATCTGGTTAGAGTGTCCCATAGTGATTGGGCTTCTCCGCTAGTAATTGTAAAAAGGGCCGACGGTCGTATTAGATTATGCGTAGATTTGAAAGTTACGTTAAATAAGTGGGTCAACACTGAGCATTATCCTCTTCCAATTATTGAGGATATGTTTAATAAACTGACTGATTGTAAGTACTTTTGCCATCTGGATTTATCGAATGCGTATCTGCAGCTAAAATTGTCTGAAGATTGTAGATCATTGCTCACGATTAACACACACATTGGCTTATTTCAGTTTACACGATTGTGTTTCGGCCTCAAGTCTGCTCCATCAATTTTTCAGGGCGCGATGGACCGGGTTCTAAAGGGAATAACCAAAATGGGAGTCTATATTGATGATATTATTTGTGGCGGGAAAACTAAAGAAGAATGTATGAAAGCTTTAATCAGCGTTCTTGAGCGGCTAAATAAATATAATATAAAAATAAATTTTTCGAAATGCAGTTTTTTGAAAGAATCTGTCAAATTTTTGGGGCAGACTCTAGATAAGGATGGGCTACATCCAACTGTACAAAAAGTGGAAGCTCTACGATCGGCCCCCCCCCGCCTGAAAATATAACACAATTAAGGTCCTTTTTAGGTGCGCTAAATGCCTTGCACAAATTTATTCCTATGGCGGCGGATTTGTTTGAGCCATTGCATCGTCTTACGCGAAAGGAGGTTCAATGGGAGTGGTCCCCGGAATGCCAAGAAGCATTTGATAACGCAAAGAAATTAGTGTCCGACAAATCGTCCCTGGTCCTATTTAATCCAAAGTTACCAATTGCAATGACTACTGACAGTAGCTCTTATGGGGTGGGAGCCGTTTTGTGTCATATAGAATCAGGTCAAGAAATGCCAGTGGCTTTTGCTTTCTCCACCTTATCAAAAGCTGAAAGAAATTACAGTCAGCTTGATAGGGAGGCTCTTGCAATTGTGTTCGGGGTAAAGAAATTTCACAAGTTTTTGTACGGAAATTATTTCACATTAATTACAGATCATGAACCGTTGAGAAGTATTTTTAATCCAAGCAAGAGCATTCCTCAGCTGTCTGCTGCTAGATTGCATAGGTGGGCAATATTATTAACTGCGTATTCTTATAGGATAATCTATAAAAAGGGATCCTCCATTGGACATGCTGATGCCTTGTCGCGTCTGCCGATGGCAAATAATGGCACAGGGATCTCCGTTGCTAGTATTTCAGTAGAAGAAAGCTTCGAAAAAAAATTAGTGTCTTTAAAAGAAATCGCTTTGGCCACGGCAGAGGATCAAATCACGTCTGTAGTTTGGAGATTTGTAAAAGAAGGTTGGCCATCATTAGAAAAACTACATTCAACGGTGCGTCCCTTTCATAGAATTAAATTCATGTTGTCTATTGAAAACGGATGTCTATTGTACGGGAACAGAGTGCTGATACCAATAAACTTACAACCGTATGTACTGAAAGTTTTACACGAGGGTCATCCTGGAATTGTTCGAACAAAGATGCTCGCTAGGTCATATGTATGGTGGCAGGGAATCGAGGAGGATATCACACGCCAAGTGCAGTCATGTGCCTCGTGTCAGTTAACACAGAATGAGAAATCTGCAAAAATTTTTTGTTCGGCACCTAAATCAATGGAACCTTGGGTGCGTCTCCACCTCGATCTCCTAGAAACACAAAATTGCAAGTTTTTAATTTTGGAGGATGATACGTCAAAATGGATTGAAGTATGGTTGATTGTACATGGGACGGCTACAAATGTATTGCGGTGCTTATCGGAAAGTTTTGCCAGATTCGGTTTACCACGTACGATATTTTCGGATAATGGTCCACCTTTCAGCTCAAAAGAGTTCAAAGACTATATGGAACTCCGAAACGTTCAATTCATGACGTCACCTCCTTATCATCCTAGTTCGAATGGTCTCGCGGAAAGGGGTGTACAAACTATAAAAAAAATGTTACTGCGATGCGTAGTCACTAAATCTCAGTCCAGACAGTTTGAAACAGTGCAAGATAGGTTAACTGAATGTCTTAGATTGTACAGATCTACTCCATGTTCCGTAACGAAGTCGAGTCCAGCGGAGTTAATGTTAAAATTTCAGTTTAGAAATTCCCTTTCTATGTTATCTCCGAAAGACAAAGTGGTGCTTCAACAACCGAACAGGAACTATGACAGATGTAACTTTGCAGTGAATGAAAAAGTTTTGATAATTAATCCTAACAAGAAAGATAAGGTAAAATGGCTACCTTCGAGAGTGATGGAACCTCTTGGCAATTTGATGTATTTAGTCAAATTAAATTTAGAATCTATTAGGCGAGTGCATGTCGATCAGATGAAATTGAGTAAACTTGCAGACTCAATGCATCCTCCAATGCGAGTGGTAGAATATGAGGACATGGCTATTCCTCCGGTTGATTAACCACCACCTGTGTACAATCAGGGAGACGAAATCAAGCAGGAGATGCCGTCAACTCCTCCACTTGCGATTAGGAGAGAAAGGCGCAATGTTCAACCCCCGAACAGATATACTTCCGATTTTTTCTAAGGGGGAAGGAAATGTTATGTTTGTATTTTGATTATAATCCCGCGCAATAAGATAGCGCTGGCGTCGCACTACGTGTGGGAGTCCAGTCAGTCTGGGCCTGGGTTGAGATCGACTCACCGATGAGCACCCATTGTATTCTTGTATTGATACCTGTGTTATAATAAATACTCTGATTTAATTTAACCGAATCCTCTCTTTTATGAACTCAACACTAATCACCCCCGCTCTGGGTCGACCCCCTTTTCTTCGGGTCATTCGACCATGTCGCCCTCCAGGGACACGGGAAACCTTCCCAGAAACCCCGAAGTCTCGTCGTACACCACCTCCCCCATCTTCACGGTCGCCTCGCGACCTCCTTCGACGAAATCGTCAACGTTCGTTACGGGCTTCCGTATTTCGTCGCCGGCTCGTCCGGGCCCACGTATAGACCTCTTCCCTGAGAGGCGCCTCCACGAGCATTCTACCATCATTCCGGAACGTGGACCCGATAGACCTGTCCGTGTCCTTCTCCGTTCGGGCGAAGTGCGCAACTTCATGATCACACTCTACTTTGACTCTCTTCCGGTCGACCCCGCAGATCGCGAGTCTCCAGGCTGTCGCCGCACAAGCCGACCTGTCTGATTAATACCTTTACAATTCTCAGCAATCGACACGTTCTCTACTCTGCATCCCACTGCAGTTCTCAACACACACAGCCTTACGACCGTTATTATTATAACTGAAGGATCTTGACAAATTGGCGGCCTGAACGTATTCCATCATCTCGCTTAAAACCTACCACAACGATACGGACCAAAGTAGCTGTCCCCAGCAGAATCCCAGTACGAAGCGTGCGTCCTAATAAACGTGGTAGACCATCAACACGGGGATTAAACAGCCAGAAACTTTCCACCTTCGGGAGTGGGTTTAAACACCCGGTGGCGTCCAACAATTCCTCTGTCACAACCTCAGTAGCAACCATGGCCTCAAACCAAAATTTTTCGAGTCAGATACCGGTTGAATTATTTCCAGCACCCGTTTCCAGCGCACGAGCTGTTCCGGATTTTCAAATCCCAGGCCCGCCTGCCCTGTTTCCAACAGGGACAAATGTACAAACTACCTGTCCTGTACAACAGCAATCTGCGCAAAATATTTCCTCGGTCCTTGAGCGCACACAGGAGACGTCGTTTGCAGCACCCGCAGGCAATCTACAAACAATCTCCGACTGCCAAGCCTTAGGCTTATCGACAACTTTTTCAACAGAAATAAACGCACAAACTACCTGCCCCGCACAGCATCAGGGTGCGCAAAATATTTGTTCAGCACCCGCTGTCTTGGAAAAGACACAGACGACGCTGAGACAACCTAGTGTCAACCACAAGCGCCGCACTCACTGGTTTGGTACATTTGGACATCTCTATAGTGACATCTCCTACCCAATCTTACAGTAGCTCCATTCATTTTCCACCACCAGTACCTCTTTAAGCCATGGCAGCTACGTCTCTCTCGGCAGACGATTGGTTAGGCCTCATTCGTGCCTTCCAATCCCCAGCTCCGCCGATGCCAGAGTATTCCGGAAAAAACCACGAGGAACCCTTTAAATTTCTGACTGACTGCGAACGCTACTTTACTAGAGGTCGAATGGAGCCAAGTGTATGCCCGATAACTGTAGAGAAAGGACTCAAGGGACAGGCCCAAACCTGGTGGGCAAATTTCAAAGGTTTTCCCCTTCTCGTGGGAAAAATTCATAGAACAATTTCTGGCGAAATTCAACAGCACCACTACCACCATGCAGCTGCAGGCCACCTTGTATTCCCGACGTCAAGCCGAGAAGGAATCAGTCGCCATGTTCCTGCAAGAGCAGTACTTACTCGCACAGCGATTGTGCCCCATCATGAGGGACTCCGAAGTCACAACCCTTCTTCTCGAGGCAATTAAGCCGACTATCAAGAAGTTAGTTCACGCTCGCTGCCCTACCACTTTCGCTGCACTGCTGCAATATGCGACACAGGCAGAGCGCGACGAGGCAGATTGTGCTCCTAAGAAGAAAGCGCCGAGAAGAG
>CAKNWU010295753.1:513-11403 GCA_932072015.1 Andricus quercustozae
TTATTATATTATATTATATATATATATATATATATATATATATATATCTTGATTAAAATAAATATTTCGTACATTCAAGAAAAATATTTCCTTATCTCAAAAGGTCTAAATTCGTTCTTTCTTTTAATGAAATGAAAAATTTCTTTAGATAAGTAATATATGGTGTTTACATAAATATTTGACCGTCCGCGAAGATAGGGACCTAATGCGGAAAAAATAGATTTTTAGTTTTTTACACCCACTTTTAGTTTCTTATTTGCTCCTCAATGATCAAACATATTATTTCAATATCTGAAAAATTCGAATTGTTATTCAACTGCAAAGTGAGGCCTTCTTATGGAGTTCCTATGTTGAACCGTCTCCAATCACTTCTCCTGTAAAATGAAGCTACCGCGCGTTAGGTCTTTTAATTCGCGGACGGTCACATATGTATTTCTTTGGTTAAAGGAAATGCTTAATTCGATTAGTAGAATTAAATTATTTATAACAAATAAACATTTATTTCAACGAAATAATTATCTTGTTAACTTAAACATTTATTAATTTGATTGGAAGAAATTTGTCTTTCAATGTAGAATATGCCTATAAAGAGGCACAAGCTAGCCCAGCAGCCGGCTAACAGAAACTCCTCGGGGCCGGATTGACAGCTGCCCAGAGGACTAAACTTCTAACGGTGGTGGTGGCGGATACGAGCTACCCCGACTCGTTGTTCACAGAGATAAGGCCCTGGGAAGGTGCAGACCTTAAAGTGGGTAGGGTTGAATTGCTCCAAATGATGCTGAGGGCTACGACGCAGGTCCCAGGTCGGGTGGAAGATCCATCTGTGATTCGAGATACCATAAGACAGGGCTCTCCAGAAGGCAGTCTAGCGACTAGATTAAACAGGCCCCAATAAATTTTCGTCGAACTTGTCCTTCGACTCCTCCCTAATCCTTCACGGTAAATTACAGTTTGAAATGAAAAAATGAAATGTATTGTGGATTCAAGTAGACAAAAATCAGACCCTTCGGTGTGAACAATGAGATCTGATATTGATAGTCACAGATCTTAGAGGAACTGGAAAGCTCGTCATGGGATCGGCCTATTTTCCATATGACAGCGAAGCCGACCCACCAGATGTAGTACGTATTTACTGGTGGAATACTGATTTAGATATTCTCAACACAGGGACTGCCCCGACGTTTCACAATTCGGTCAGAGAAAAAGTCATTGACATCACCCTCTGTACCGGTAGTTTTAGAGACAATGTTAAGAAATGGAGAGTCTTAGACGAGCCCACTCTCTCAGATCACTCACAGATAGAGTTCGAGTTAGAATCTACCGTACCCGCTAGTCCTACGTGGGCCAGAAATCCAAGAAGAACGGACTGGGGCTATTATTCCACGAAACTAAAGAGTGCACTCTCGGAGGTTCCAAGGTCAGTTAGGGACATGGACACTTTGGAGATGGCACCCAATATTTTCACGCAGGCCATCAAATCTACTTATGAAAGCAACTTTCGACCCAGAATGGTCCGAAAGGCTGGGGAGAAACACTGGTGGAACGGAAAACTCGAAGAGCTTCGGAGGGAAACTAGAGAGAGGTTTAGACGTGCCAATACTGGCAAAACGGATGAATTATGGACCTCATTCACGACGATGGGGGATGAATACAGGTGTGCAATACGTAAGGCCAAGTAAGAAAGCTGGACCAACTTTTACACAGACATCGAGAAAGGGGCAGAAGCGGCCCGACAGAGGATACTTTGTGTCGGACGAGGAGACCTTGGCTCACTTGATCAAGGCAAACGGAGGCGACACCTCTGAGGCAACCAAACCCACCTGTGGCTAAACAGGTCCCAAAACAGCGGCTAGCCCACGAGGTTGTTACCCCGTCCAGGGATAGGTGGGCCCTGAAGTCCGTTAGCCCCTTACAAGTCTCCTGATCTGGATGGAATATACCCGGCCTTCTTACGGAAGGCTGGAGAGACCATCATAGGACCGCTCGTGATACTTGCTAGGGCTAGTCTGACACTGGAATGTGTCCCGACGCGACGGCATGAAGAGGTACGCGAGTAGACTTTATTTCGAAAGCAGGCAGGATTGGTTATACTTCATCCAAGGATATCCGTCCCAACAGCCTCACATCTTTCCTGGTAAGAACAGTAAAAGGACTTGTGGATAGATATATCCCCGACAAGGTCTTATCAAGTAGGCCACTTCACAAGCAGCAACACGCATATAGGGCTGGTCACTCGACGGATACGGCTCTTAGCATAGTAAACCTAATCGAAGAAAACTGAAGCAGAAAGGTTTCGCGATTAAAACCTTTATGAATATCAAAGGAGCCTTCAACTACACCTCTATAGAGCTGTACAGGGCGGCCATGATTATAAACGGTTTGCCACTGCAGTGGTGGAATGGACGTGCTACATGTTGGGCAACAGCATACCACTTTATGTGGTACTGTTGACTCGGGCTGCCCGCAGGGAGGCGTTTTATCGCCCTTGCTGTGGTGCTTGGTAGTGGATGAACTGCTTCATCTACTCAAGAGTCAGGGCTACCACGTTATAGGCTACACGGACGATATACTGTTCATCGTGCGCGGCCGACACCTAGATGCGATCTTCGGGGTAATGCAACAAGGGGTCGTCCATATGCACTGGAGATAGTGGATTCCTGGTGAAAGAAGACCAATTATTGGACAATCTGAGTACGACGGACGCAGTTGTATTCACCAGACAGCACAAGTGGGGAACCACGAGTACACTGAATTTGGGAGGTTAACAACTGGAAATCAAAAAACGAGCTAAATATCTAAGAGTTGTCCTAGAAAAGAAGCTGTTATGGAACGAGTACCTAGAAAAAAAGTGCAAAATGTCCGCAGCGACCGGAGACACATATGTGGAGCTATACAGTGATCCTGCGACCCGGGCTAACCTATGCGGTGGTGGTCTGGTGGAGCGGGGTCGAAATGTCCACTGTGAAGTTTCGACTGGAAAGAATCAGGGGAGTGGTTTTAAGAGGCGTCACTGGTGCCTCGAAGTCGAGACCCTCGGTTGCAATAAGGGCACTAACATGGTTAGAGCCCCTCCATCTCACCATCAAGGCCGTGGTTGCGAAGGTAACCTGGAGATTATATATGGTAAACGGCGGAAGCATCTTGACGAAAGTGCGGATCCCAACCGATATCGCGAGTAGGGTGACTGAGCATGCTGAGAGAAAAAAACACCCATTCGCTATCTCTTCGACAAGAAGTATCGTATTATTAAGCTATCCACGAGAGTGGAATGGGTTAACGGCCAGGTACACCTGTCTAGTGATGGGGACAATTGATTTACAGATGGCTTCAGGAACAAGGAGAAAGCAAGTGCCGGTGTGTATCATAGAAGGAGTGGAATGAGCTTCACAACCCCGATGGGGTGACAGCAGGATTGCTATAATGGCCCTGAATGGTACAACGACTAAGTATCTACCAGTATGGGAGTGTCTAGAGGCACTAAGTAATCTAGCGACGGAAAATTAAGTGACTCTACTTTAGATCCCTGAACACAGTGGCATCGAAGGCAATGCGATCTCGGACAGGATAGCAAAACTAGGACCAAGATAAATCTTCACTGGTCCCGAACTAGTTGTAGAGATTTCCAGTAGTTTAGTCACTGGAGAAATCAACAGTTGGCTGACCGAGGAACATCAGAAGGAGTAGAGGATGGCCACTGCCCGCAGACAGGCCATTACACTCATGGGCTTCTATTAAAACCCTAATCTAGCGAAGGAAATACTCAAGCTCGGGAGGAACGAAGACAAGGTCCTAACAAATGTTTATAGGACATGGAAACCTCGGTTATCACAGACATAAGATAGGACTCGCAGATAGCCCTCTCTGTCGCCTGTGCAGAAAGGATGATGAGACAGTTATTCATATCCTTTGGCACTGCCCCGCGATTGCGGGGAAGCATCAAGCAGTCACAGGCAGTAACTGCATCAGTGAGTCAGACATATCGGCCAATAGCGTGGCTACGGTCCTCGCCGTATGGAGAGGGTTTTGGATTTGTCAAGCTTAGGCCTACAAGGGGACCGAACGGGATTACTCAACCGTCAGAGGCTCTTGTGGTCTCAACCTAATAATACTAACATAATGGTTGGGAGTTAAATACAGCTTTCCGAATTGTTGATGTAGCGTAGTGATAATCGCTGTGGACTTTACACTCAATGGACGCAAGTTTGATTCCTCGTGGAGGTGGATTTTTGATCAAATTTGTCTGCTTTACGTTCATCAAGATTTTAAATTACACTGAAACTTTGATTTCTGTAAACTGGATTTATGCGTTCCTATAATTGTTTTCCTTGGCAATTTGGTGGTGAGGAGGGCCACGGGACCGAGAGAGAGGCGGTGCTTAGCCAAGCGTGACAAACAGAATGAGGGCCGCACTCTCAGCGCGTTAGTTGCAACAGGTTGCGACATGCATCCAAATACAACAGAAATTATTAATTCGGCCTTACCTGTTTACGTTCAGAGTCCCTGGGTTTGTTTCGAAGGCCACTGCGGGCCATGCCCATAACCGTGCACAAATCCAGGTTCCAGTGTATGTGAATTGTTTAAATTAAATATGTATAATAACGATATCAATTATATTTCAAACTGATAGAATCCAGTTGTTGATTTAGGAAAATATGTACTACAATTCAAGTACGAATTACTTTATTGCATTCGTGCATGTTTTAGGACAAATAAATATATTTTTGAATCAGTGGGATATTTATTTGCTTCAAATGTTCAAAAAGTTGATATGGGGAAATAGTTTTTTGAGTCTACAAAACATTTGCTTGATTTTAAAATACATTTACTTCGATTAACTCGCATTTCCTCGGTTCAAAGAAATATTCATTCCAATTCTTCTTCAAAGAAATATTCCTCTCTGACAAATAGGTCGTACATTCGAATCAAACATTGTTAACTTATTCCTATTAACATTTCTTTAACTAGAATACATTATTTTTTCCATTCAAAGAGCATATATTTAAATAAATATTTCTTTGAAAATAATCAAAACTTTTCTTCAGCCAAGTAAAATGCACTTGATACAAGTAATCTTTTTTTTAGTGTAAATGTACATGTTTTCTTATTTTCTAGATCTAGCAAAAATTACGATTTCTAAGCAATACTGATCATTAGGGCGCAGTAAAAATGTTAAAATTAATTGAATCGTTTGACCCGAGGGGTTTCGAAAATTCAAAAATTTTTCCTATTCGTTCAAAAATGTGTGTCAAATTGTTTGTATGTGCAGTTTGTTCCAGTAAAGAGTAATAAAAAAGTCTAAATAACAAACAAAATTTTGTTTAACTTCTTAAATGCACTCTATCTTGAAAAAATTTGAATAAGTTAAACCTGAAATTTCTTCAGCTTGAATCAAACAAAAATGCTATCATTTTGCTTTAATGTGAAAAAAAAATTTTGCGAGATATTTAAAGCGTTTCAAAAACGCGAAAAAAGCCCAAACTCCTAAACCCAAAAATTACAAAATGACGAAAAGGAAAATTTTGTGCTGAATAAATTTCATGTTCAGCAAATTCAACTTCTTCCAAAAAAGTTTGCATTAAACTCAATCCAAAAACACATGTTTTTTGCACATTTTCAAAAAATTCTAAATTAAACAATTTCTTTTTTTGATTTTTAATTTTGTATTACTGTTCACTAGCAAAAACTATACGGACAGAAAATTTACTATAATATGTGAACTAATCGGAATTTTGTTGTTGAATTTTTAAGTCCAAACCCCCAATTCAAACGGATCGAATCGCTTAAAATAGTACTGACTCACCGTGGTGTTGCCCGGTATCGCACGTCACCAATTCGGGCCTGAGGGTACTTTGGAAGTTGGAACTTTCAAAACCCGATTTTCAAGACAAAAGGTTTGAGCAAATAATGTTTTTTTTTCATGGGTTTTCATGCAAATGAACTTCAAAATTTGCAAACAAAATTGAGCCTTTCCAAAAGGGCCCAACCCGACAACCGAGTTATTTCATTTTAGCATTAAAATACTCAATAGGATCAACAAAATATAATTAGAAAGAAGCCGGGATGTCCCAGTCCTTTGAAGTGAAAATTGGTTTAAGCTATCAGGCAGCGTGTTAGGGTATTCATTTCATAATTGTGTAAATTGCACATTACTAGAAAAGTAACAAAAGTACATTACTAAGAAAGTAGTGGTAACTACTTTCAGGTCCTCACGTGGGGCTCAATGCAAACATTGATCTCCCCGTAAAGATATATCTAATATTACTTGTAATGTAATATGCTATTAATGTCCTTTTTTTCATTCTATTAACTTTTTTTTACTGTTATATGTCTAAGGATGAATAATAAAAAGCAACCATTTAAAAATTAATAACGGGTCTACAAATATATGAAATATTTGAACGGAACGCACATGAAGAATTAAAACAAAATTTTATAGTTGACGTAACTATTAACAGAGCAGGATTTCATTGAATAGCAAATGATATACGAAATAGGTACCTTATTTATCATTGATTACAATGACATAGTTCTTTTCTATAATTTTTAACGTTTTAAAATTGAACTTTTGGCCACGGAATCGGACTTCTTGGCTCACTATGCAACCTGGTAAGTGCAGAGATCAGTTATCCTAACAGGGTATGATATTATCTAACGCAAGAAATTATCATGAGAGTGTTCCACGTGGTTCCCGGCATGAAGACAGCTGCGAACGGTTACGCGGCCTTAGCATCGTTCAATCACTCGCAAATGGAGATCTTTGTACTCTTAAACAAATGGTAATAACCAGTTGAAAAAAGGTGAAAAGGGCTTTCGAAAAAAAATCAAGTAAAATTGTGTTTTATATAAAAGGAAAAAAGTATAGGTATACGTTTGAAGAAGAGGCTTCCTTTCAATAGTCCAACCCCCCCCCCCCCCCCATACTTCAGTAAATAGTTGCGAAAATAAAATTTTGTGTACGAAGTGCCAGCCAATAGGACTCCAGTCAGTCAAACTTTGAGCAAATGTGCCATATTCGCATTTTCCATGCAGGTGTTGCAAAAATACTCTTTCTATCTGCTGCGCTTGCGCTTTTTGAACAAGATCACTTATTTAACTGCTGTGCCGGCTCTGTTTGAGTAACGGTACGTACGGAACTAAAGGACTTTAGTCTGCGGGACCTGAACTAAGGAGTGATACTTCTAGCCCCCCTCCTGGAATATCGAGGGCGCGAGTTCTCATGTTCCCAAGCCATGATGTGACTGCCGTGTCAAGGGCTGAATAGAACCAAGGTTACCAAACCTTGAAGACCCCGGCGTGCCCCCCTCAATTGAGGCGAGCGCAACGGAGTGTTCGCATTGTTCGCAGTGTTGCACTGGTAATTTTCATTTGTTTATGCTACAAAATTTATAAAACAAATGAAAAATATAATTGTTTTGTCCACTATATATAAACTATACCTATATAACTTATTTACCTGGGATCCCTTTAGGGACCATCAACAACTCTGGTAACAACAAAGTTACCGTGGTTGAAGAAAAAAATAATCTCCTCTCTGTAAAGAGGTAAAAATCGTAACGGTGCCCAGAAAAAGAAAGCCCCACAGTGCGGCTCTCAAAGGGCAGCCAAGGCTCCTTGCGAGAGGTTTCGGATAACGCAATATCATCTGGAGTAACTTTTCCAGCTAGACTCACGGGCAAGAGGAGGTAGGTCTCCCGAGTAGGGAGTTGAGACGGCCGAAAGCTCTGGAAACACGAGGCCTTACTTTCGCACAGATGGCTGACAACGCCCTGGAGAGAGTTGTAGTCACATCGGGTTATCCTGAGACCTTTCTAACTCCAAGGAAGTTAGACAGGCTGAGGAAGGAAATCTCTGAAGAGATTGACGCATCACCCCGCGAAGGTCGAGATCTTGTTGAGGGATTGGCTGGTGGAGTAGACGCCATCGTTTAGGCTCAAGGAGGGACTAAACGTGGAGTTACAGGGGGCTGATTGTCGCCAATGGTACCGCAGAGCAGCATTTGGAACATGTAGGGTATGCTGTGGGCACCTTCTTGGAAACAGAGGGTGCCTTTCACAATCCCGGTAAAAAGGAGTTGATTGGAACGCATAGAATGGTATTTAAAGAAACGGACATCTCAATGCTTTTAAATACGTACCAATTGCATTTTTGTCAGAAATTAAACTGACCTCATAGCAATGCTATTAAGGAAATTTGCATTAATGCCATTTAATGCAGTTCGGTAACCCAATAACTTGAATTACATACGATGCCTTTCACGGAACAAAGTATCGATTAAGTCAATGCACACCAATTCCAAACATAGTTCAGAAACACCATCGGAGGGGTGCTCCAGCTGACAACAGTTAGTGTTCCTGGCGGAAAACAAGGCAGCCTGTCAAGAGTCAAGACGCCAAGGTTCTTAAAGTGTTTTGAAGAAAGTTCTGTGACAAAAATTGTTCAAATGAGTGAATCTCTATTCTGCTTCTGGGACTTCTTTTTGTGTGATACAAGTTTTGTGTTCTGCATTTATTTAAATTAATGCCACTAGTGTGAACAAACTACTTGATGCCAAATGTTTTTATGGATCTTTTATGGATTTTATGGATTTTTCACTTCCGTGAAACTTACATCACAAGAAAATGAGTTCCCAGTACAATAAAGATCAATCTCAGTAAGTACTTTTTAGTATAATGACTTCTTCCATACATAAAATGCACCCTTAAATAAAAATACTATGCTTAAATTAATTAAATAATTACCAAAAAAGGGGTTTGGTGGTGTAGAGGCTAGGGAGGTGAATGATGATTGGCCAGTGTCGTCACTTTCATCAAATTAGCGAGCTGGCATCAGTTCATTGCGTTTCATTACGCTTCTATGCATTACTAAGAATGCGTTTCAATCAACTCCTTCTTATAGGGATACCCCTTCAGAAGTCATCTGCCGGGAGGCTTCAAGGTGTAGCGTGCTAGGCTAGTTAGTAAGTATGATAGGATGCATGCTACGCCAGAGGCAACTTGAAACCAAATGGAGTGAAGGCCTAGTCAGTAGAGTAGCGCCGCGGGGA
Organism: Andricus quercustozae; assembly: GCA_932072015.1. Lineage (NCBI taxonomy): Eukaryota > Metazoa > Arthropoda > Insecta > Hymenoptera > Cynipidae > Andricus > Andricus quercustozae. The sequence continues at coordinate 9,557 of CAKNWU010295753.1, forward strand.
TGCCCACAGGAGGGTGCCCTGTTCCCCTGATGCGGTGCATTGTAGTCAACGGCCTCCTTCGTAGGCTTCGATGACATTGTAATTCTAATCGGGGGAGTTCAACTAGAAACGTTGATGGGTCTTACAAGGCCAGCCGCTCTGTTAAATACCTAGGAGTAATCCCGGATAGCAAACTGAACTGGGCGAAGCACCGGGAGACCCAATGTAGAAAGTTCGTCACGATATTTTGAATGTGCAGAAGAGTGTTTGGCTTGACCAGGGGTCTAGGGCCTAAAATTCTTGCATGGGTATACTCCGTTGACCTCAAACCAAGGCGCGGCCGTGGTCTGGTGGCCACGGGCGAAACTCAAAATGATGCAGGAGAGACTGCGACGATTACAAATGCCCGAATTTAGGGGGGTTACGAGAACAATGAGGACACCCAGGTGATGTCAGACTACACCTACGCCAGACTACACCTAGGCTACCAAGTGATATCAGTACACTGTCAATTATAGAAATCAGGCCCGATAGAACAACAAAACGCTTCAAGGGGAAATCTGGTACACATAAGGCTCCAAATGAGTGGGGGGAGGCATCAGTAACAGGAATCTACGACAGCACAAGAAAGAAGGGCATGGGGATCTAACTTGAGCGGCATACCATCGTCTTTCAGGCGGTGGTCCTGGCCGTCCTCCGCTACGTTGAGACACTAATATAGGAAAAATCTGCTGGTAGGCAGACGACAATCTGCTTAGACAGCCAACCGACATTAACTGCAGTTGGAAAACCAGACATAACATCAGAGATGGTTTTGGAATGCGAAAAGGCATTCAGCCAACTTGCAGCAAAGAACAACGTGTCCGTCATATGCGTTCCCGGACACACAGGGATCAAGGGAAACAAACCGAAGATTGCCGACAGGCAAAAGCCAACCTGGGCTGTACGTGAATCGTACAGGATGGACTAGACACAGAAAATCCTGAGATTACCCAATAACGTGTAAAGTGTCCGAAACCCTCGTATGTCTTGAGGACACGGAGCGACCGAAGGATGACAGCTTTCTGCATCCATCTCAAAAGTGCCTTGCACAATTGCACACATTATGAATTTCCTACATCAAATATACAATTAGATATTAATATTATATTCTAAGCTGATTTGGAAAAAATCGTTTCAGAAGAAAGCAGCGCTGGCAGGAATCGAACACAGTTTTCCGGGGCAGCAGAACGGAAACTTTTTCCTGTTGTGAAACCAATGATGAGATTTAGGAATTTATTCATCCTCATGAACCTCGGCGCATATGACGTCCATCGGTGAAACTTCTTAGAGCGCGGTACGGCATTTTTGCCCACCCTACATGGAATTCAAGGAATTCATGGAATTGAAGGAATCTATGAAATTGAAGGAATCTATGGGATTCACGGAATTCAAGGAATTCATGGAATTAAAATAATTCGTGGAATTCACCGAATTCATGGAATTCACCAAATTCGTGGAATTCACCGAATTCGTGGAATTCACCAAATTCGTGGAATTCACCGAATTCGTGGAATTCACAGAATTGAAGGACTTCACAGAATTCAAGGATTTCACAGAATTCAGGGAGTTAACGAAATTCAAGGAATTCACGAAGTTCACCCTTTCCAACATCTCGTAGTAGCTAGATGCTGCCTGTGTAACTGGTCACAGAAATAATGATGGTCAAACCCCTACCCCTGTCTAACATCTCTTGGGGGCGGGAAGGCACCCCTGTGACTGGTCACAAATATAACGTTGGTGAAACCCCTACACCTTTTCAACATCTCGTGTGCACGGAAAGGCACCGCTGTGACTGGTCATACAAATAATGTTGGTCAAACCCCTAC
>CAKNWU010295765.1:0-10311 GCA_932072015.1 Andricus quercustozae
GGCACTAAGAGTGCTTTATTACCATCTTTGTCACTCTTACGGCATCAGCCCAAATACCGCTCCACTAAACGCTCCTAGGGAAATAGAATCAATTGTCGAGAATGAGAAGTGTTGGATATAATGGAACTTCATATACTCGACAATTCTTTCTGTTGCGCACTCGAGGCCTGACATAGTCCTTCTTGACTTCGAGAAACGAACCATGTTCGTTATCGAATTTTCGGCACCAGCTGACAAAAACATCATAGCCAAGGAGAATGAAAAGAAAGAGAGGTATAAAGAAGTTATAAGGGAGTTGCGACGGCTATACCCGGAATATTCCGTTAAGCTAATCGTCTTGATCATCGGCGCTCTTGGAGGTGCCAAGGTTTCACTAGTTAATAGCCTGAAAAGCATCCCTGCGTGTCAAGAAAATGCCAAGACACTTGCGGGGAAAATGCAGAAGGCGGTCGTCCTTGGGTCGCTCCGTGTCCTCAGGGTGCACGAGACTTTTGCCGGATCATCGTATTGAATTCGTCGCAGACTGTAACCACCTATCTCACGGTCGTGAGACGTGGTTGCAGCTGAAATTTTACCGCGATTTCGCTGAGAGCGGGTGCAATTTTTCAGATTAGCACCTGCTCCCAGCGAAATCCTGCGGTTGTCCTTATTCAGGTTAGTTGATTCTCTTATGATACATTTCAAATCTTGAGTATGATACATACCCTTTTCTTCTAATTCTCGAGGGTCCCATAGGATAAATATCCCTGGTGTGACCTGTTTTTTAAAGCGTAAGGTCCATCGTAAATTTGTAGAAATTTCGATAGGACTTGATTATCTTTATCTGACTTATTTAACAGTTTTAAAATGACCTTATCGCCTTTTTTAAGTTTAGTCATTTTATGAATTTTTTTGAACGTTTCGGCACGTTTTTAACCCTTTTTTAAGATTTTATCGTATACCATCTCAATTTTTCGTTCATATTCTGGATCAGGTGGTTTTGGGGGAACCTCAGCTAATTTTCCCAAGTTCGTTTGGGTTTAACATTCATATGAATTTGTATCGTCGGAAATTCGGTCGTATCGTTATGTGTTTCGTCCATGCATGCTTCTATAATGCGAACCTATTTCCACCATGCGCTGTGGTTTTGTTCAATCAAAGATCGGAAAAATCTCGTAAATTGCTTTCGTAGGTGTATAAATTTTCCTTTCTGCGTAACTCGTTTTTGTGGACAGTCTCTTTCCGTTCCCAGCAATAAAGTAAACGAGTTCTTTTTGAATTTCAAACCTTTTAGTTTTTTACTGATGCTAAGTAATGCTAAGTAAATGCTTTAATGATAGAGTATCAGCTAATATTATTTTTCTTTCCTTCGCAATATTCTATTTTAAAACGATAGTTCTGTATTGATAAGATCCATCGTGTTAATCTGCCACTAATTAATTTACACGTTTTTAGAAATTTTAACGCTTTATGATCGGTACGAATTGTTAATCTAGCGCCTAACACGTATAATCTAAATTTGATTAGGGCCCATACAATAGCTAATAGCTCTTTTTCTGTCGTATAATACGATCATTCGGATCCCTTTAAAGTACGACCAGTAAATGAAATGGGTGTGTGTGTTCTTTATTTATATCGATTTGATAAAGGACTGCTCCTAATGCTCGATCGCTTGCATCTGTTTGTAAATAGAAGGGTTTATTTAAATTCGGATATTATTGAATGGCAAATTCGCAAAATAGCGCTTTGACCTTCTTGAATGCATCCTTTGTTTCTAAATCCCATAACCATTTAGCCCCTATGCGCAATAAATTCAAAAGTGGTGTTATTTCTTGTGCGTGTTCTCTAGTAAATTTTGTATAAGAATTTATTACACCCAGAAATCCGCGAAGTTCTTTTAAATTCCGAGGTTTTAGAAATTCATAGATCGCCCTAATTTTGTCAGGATCTGGCGCAATTCCAAGTGGCGTTAAAATATATTTAGAACAAAGTCCAAAGCTCTGGCTAGCGCGGCTGTGCTTGTTTTTAAACCGAAAGGTGAGACACAAAATTCATAAGACTTTCCCTCATACAAGAAAGCTGTGTATTTCATAGATTCTGGATGCAATGGTACTTGCCAAAAGCTACTAGTTGATTTCAAAGTTGACATTACTTGGGTTCCTGCACATCTTTGAAATAAAACTTCAGTTGGCTTTGCCCATTCGTAATCATTTATCATAATTTCGCTTAAATTCCTAGCGTCTAAACAAAGTCTTATGGTACTATCCTTTTTAATTCTGACCACTAATGGATTTATATACGCGCTATTTGACAGTCGAATTATTCCCATTTCCATAAGCTTTTTAATTTCATTCGCTACTTTGTCGCGTGCGAACATAGGTATCGGATAAGTTCGTGATATAAAAGGAATCTTATCATCTATTTTTAGTTAATGTTCATATATCGAGATCCTACTTTGTTTGCGAGAAAATACATTTTTATAACGGGATATAAGTTTGCAGAATTGCTCTTTTTCAAATGCATTTAATAAAGTACAATGCGCCATCTTTTCTCTAATTTGTTCATCAGTTAATGCATATTCATCCTGGGCATTATCATAAGTTTCAATTTTATTAATTTCCTTTATAACATTTGGAAAAATTTCTTCGGGTTCTAAATATTTTCCTAAGCATTCTATGTATCTTTCTTTTTGGACATTCTTCGCATCCATTATTATGCGAATTCTTTTTACATCTTCTTCTAATAGTTTTATTTTAATCGATTTATTTTTATCCTTTAATTCAACAATATTATCTTCAAAATCGATTTTACGTTTTAATCTTTTTAACAAGTCCATTGGAAAAATCATAAACACATAAGAGCCTTCCCAGTCGCACATTTTGAATTACGTTTTTTTGGTTTCTCTTTACGATCATTTTTATCTTCCCCCATTTTGACGATCTTAAATTGTAATCCGCTTTCAAAAAAATTAATTTCGAATTTCCAAACGAATTTATTTCGTCTGTTATTTTTAATTTTTGTATTTATTTTACACACGGTGTATTTAAAGTAGGAAATGAGACATTAATTGTCGATTTGATTTCAGTGATAATAATTTAGGCATTTCCGTATTCTTGAGTCTGTTTACTTTATTATCTCATTCTTAATTTGAATGAGTTGACGCGGATACAATGGGTCACCTGTGCTTCGTCTAGACTCAAGCGATTTATTGCTCTTTATTATTCTCCCGAAACCAAATGCGCAATCACTCTACTTTTATTTCCTCAAGTGTCTCACCAGGCAGGTATCAGTTGTAACATTATCAGATTCTCTCTAACCGGGGATCAATTTAGTGTTCATCAATATTCACAATTTAATTATTCAGTTGCATTTTAAACTTATCTAAATCATATTAATTTTCATTGAGACATTCGTTCAATTTGCGTTCACTTTTTCCTGTCAAGTAAATTGCAACCAACGATATGAGTTGATTCCAATACTGATAGGATATTATAACTAGCTCTAAACATTTGATAACTAACTTTGAAAATTAAATTAAGAATAATTTAGTAAGATTAATTCTTACAATAAAAATTCACATTAAAATTTAAATCGTTCTTTGACGATAAAAGTGTCGGATTGTGGATTCACTCAAGAGAGATGATTGCGTATTTTAAATTAATTTAGAAAATCACTCTCATATAAAAACAAGCAAGTAGGCTTCTCCTCCAATATTGAATCATAAGCCAAAATTTCCTTCGCACAACGAGGTCTTTATCGTACGATAAATTTCAAAGTCGGTACGAATTCTTTTCTGGTTCCATCTTTATTAAAAAATGAAGGCAAAATTTCCCATTCGAATTTCAATAGTTAGTGCAACCATGCATAACAAGGTCTTTATCGTGAGATAAAGTGCAAAGTCGTTACAAAGAAAGTTGCACACACTAAATTATTATCATTCTTCAAATTTCCCACAATTAGATGCAAACATGCACAACGAGGTCTCCACCAAAAGATAGAGTGCAAAGTCGTTACAATAATTACATCATACTAAAAAGAGAATAAAAAGTAAATGTAAAAACCAAAAACTTACGTCTAATTACCCAAATTCTAGCAAATTTGGATAGCTTAGTGGACGGAAGTTTTGATTGCAACAGGAGAATCCGTTGAGACGGGCGTTCCTTGAGTGATGCTTATTCCAATTCAAATTTCTGTGCGGAATGACAGGTAGATCATAGGGACCAAGAGGGGCTTCTTCCTCGCAGAGGGTTGAGTAGGAAGTCCTGTGGTACCGATACCAGGATCGATATATAAAGTGCATTGGTCCCATGCTATCCCCACTTATTAGCCGATGGCGCGCGCAATCGATCGTATGATCGAATGATTTCGTGAATCATCCCTTCGTTCCACCTGCTTGTCTACTTTTGAGTCAGAGGCGTATCAATATAAATATTCGCTTGGAAAGAAATATATTAGAATTTTATACATAGAAATCTTGGTAATAGTCAAATACAAAAGTCTTCTGCTTTATATTGTTTTCGGAAAACTGTTTTTTTATAAAAATCTTTTTTATCAGCTCTCTTTTCAATTAGGCGCAGAATTTTTTTGAAATACATCTAGAAAATATTTTTAAACAGAGTCCCTTGTCTTTTGTCAATTTGTCTGCATCATAACTTATGACAATTATGTGTTTCGTTTTTGCTATGTTGCCTTCTATGCTTGAGATGAACCGTCGAATGGGCGAACACCAATCAGAAAGATTCAGCTGCAGCGCGGTAAATTCAAATTCTAAATTAAACTACCGCTTAATTTTTTATGTTCAAAGTTTTGAACATTCTGTAATCGCTTTTAATTACATAAATAATTTTTTTATGTCTACATAAATGTGATATACTAAAAAGACCGCGGTTTAGAGATAATAATTGTGCTACCGTAAGGTCTACATATTATTTATAATTAATTTACTTACCTTTGAATTCCATACGTAAATATTGAAGACTGGCATACAATAATGCTACGCCATCTGCCGAGCCATTACAAAATTCAAGCTAAACCCAGGCCTGGCCCAAGTCTGGAACCGAGAAGAAACTTTGCGATTTCTGCACGGGTATTTGTCCTATTTGCAAAAAAGAAAATTTGTACGAAGTTCTGCGAATTTCAATTTTGTAATTTGTTCTACAAAAAACCCCGCATTATTTCTTTCAACCTCTATAAATTTTGAACTAATTGAAATATTGGTCGTTTTCCTTTTGTTCTTATAACGTATATTTTCTTCTTTTGAAAGGTAAGGAAAAATATAAGAAAAGGTTTTATATTAACAAAATGGGGGCAGTTTTTATGAAAACATTAAAAGTCGATTTTCTCTCAACCATACACTTATATTTCTTTCCAAGTTTTTTCTCTTAATTTGCACTTTCATAAGGAAGACGGCGTTTGAGCCTTCTCGCTCTTTTTCGATATCTTGCACCGTTTATGAAAAAAATTAGAAAATTCTATTCTATGAAAAAAAATTCTCCTTGCGACAAAAGTTATTTAGCCCGCATAAAACTTACAATCTGCCTTCCTCATGAAAGCAAAAATTCAACAAAAAATTGTCGTGTATCTATCTTGATTTTTGGACAGATTCCGCATAGGCTTAGCCGAATTTGGACGTTTTTGGGTATGGAGAATCACTGAATGGATTAACCGTGCCGATTAAACTGGCACCGTAAAACTGAAACTTCTCGTGATTTAACATGAGATTTTATACAGAATTCCGCAGAGAACGAGGGATCTAGTACCTCGCGATAAGGTTCATAAATGGCTTGCTAAACTTCGTATTTTGATAAGGTTTTTTGCAGGAACGATTAGATTTTATTGCGGACACGAAAATATTTCATTATGGGCATGTCAGGTTTTTAGGGCCCCAGATTTTGACTATAAAAGTCTAAAAGTAAGGTAAGGAGGGGCAGCGCCGACCGGTGGGGCAAATGTGACTTTGCTTATAACATCGCTATTACTTAAAAATTTTAATTCAACTTTGCATTAAATAAATCTATTTTATTATTGAGATAGTGCTACTTACTGAAATCTTTCCAATCGACGTTGTAAAAGAAAAATTATGCAGAAAACAGGTTTGACAATGAAAGAAGGGAAGAGTCGTTGGCAGAAATATAAAGTTTTCAACATTAATGGCAATACTTACAGGATGAAAATTTGCTATTTTGACAGATAAAACAATATCAGATCATGTAATTATAATAATTAAATAAAATTCAAATCTAAAATATATTAAATATCGTAAATAATTGAGGCCTCACCAGAGGGGCAAGCGCGACCAAGATAATAGTTATATCACAGCTTATACTAATTTCATTCAAAATAACTTATTCTTGTTGCTGAATATGTTTTGAAGGTAATTTTTCCAGTACATAAAATACCTCAGAAGCGAACCATAATATTTTCCCATCTTTAGATGTTATGATTTTAAAATTTAAGAGATTTAAAATTTAAAATTTAAAGATTTAAAATTTAAGAAAATCAATTTTAAGGCTAAGAGATGGCGTAACTTTATTATTATTCCATCGTTATAATATACCGAACATGCGTTGGAAAGCTACTGTCATTGTGCGTCTGTTTGAGTATATGTGATTCATTTAAAGCGTAAACAACAATAATTTTTTTTCACTCAAATATGTCGAAATTTGTGCCTGAAAAAGTGTTTTTGCGGGGAGTTTTCCTTCATTACTTTAATATGAAGAAAACTGCTGCCGCAAGTCATCGTATTTTGGCGGAACGGACGTATTTTGGTGGAGCGAACGTGCCAAAAGTGGCTTGCACGATTTAAAAGCGATGATTTTGGCTTGGAAGACGAAGGACGTCTTGGCCAGCCAAGAAAGTTTTAAGATGAAGAGCTGGAAGAATTACTCGATGAAGATTTTTGCCAAACACAAGAAGAGCTCGCAGAATCTTTGGGAGTCACTCAAGCAGCCATTTCAATACGCTTCAGATGTGCAATACTTTGAATAATACTATTGTACATGTTTTTCTTAAATAAACGTCCGCATTTTGAAAAAAAAAAGCCCCACGAATTAAGTTATAGACCAATATAATACGAGGCAGATCCAGAAAGTAAGTGGACTCGATTTTTGTAGACTTAAAAAAATGTATTTAAACAAAAAATTACAGGGTTACAATCGTATATACGTAAGTAATTTTTCCACGTAGTCGCCATCCCTCTCGATGCAGGTGGTGAGGCAGGGGATCAATTGTTTTATGCCTGCCTCAAAGAACTCTCCCGCCATCTCCTCCCCCCACTTCTCGACCATCCCCTTTACTTCCTCGTCCGTTGAAAATTGCTTCCCACCCATTTTCATCTTCAAGGCAGTGAAAAGATGATAATCTGAGACGCCAGATCGGAGAAATGCGTTGGGTAGTTCAGAAAATCCCATCCGAATGAGTCCCAAAGTTGCTTCGTGGCGTTGGCCGAGTGGGATCTCACATTATCGTGCAACAGGCAGATTCCCTTTATCAACATGCCCCTCCTTTTATTCTGAATCTCTTTACTCATTTTTTTTAGTGTCTCACAATATCTTACAGCGTTCATGGTCTCCCCCTGAAGCAAAAATTTAATCAAAATTATGCCTTTGTGGTCCCAAAACACGGATGCCATGATTTTTTTTTGGCTGAAATGGTACTTTTGAATGTTTTGACTGAGGGTGAAGTTGTGTGACGCCACTGTTTGGACTGTCTTTTGATTTTAGGCGTATAGTGTGCAACCCACCTTCACCATAAACAGTTTTTTACCTCATGAAACACCTCCAACGAAGATTTTTCCTTCACGACGAGGTAGCGGATGACGGCGCGATTTCGCACTTGGTGGCAGATTCAATCGCCATTTTTCATGAGAAATGTGCTTATGGCCACAGTTTTCAATGTACTGACCTCGTTTTCAAGGGGAGGAGCTAACTTAAACGGCAGCGTTGCCAAGTTATGTAAAAAAATTCCTCGGGCCGTGAGAGCCTCAGTACACTTACTATCTGGACATGCCTCGCTATATACATGTTTTGAAATGATACATTTCTTAGGGTAACTGCGGATAAAGATTGAGGCAAAATAAGGTACGTATTTGAAAATGATGATAAAGAATTAAGTTTTTACTCGCTTCATATTTGAATTTTCTATAATATTACACTCTCATTAGAACTGGGAACGTAATATAAAATTTGAATTCTCTAAGTTTCGTTTTTTGCGAATATGGGTTGTCTGTTCATCTCTCTTTTTATATCCTACCTAAACATGGTCAAAAGAATTTTGTAGGTGCTTTAGAGAGATAATATTTTCCTTACGAACCTTTTTTACTTATCTGTCGTTGTTTGGCATAAGATTGGATTTTTTTTTTGCATAGCATTTTCGTTTTATAAAAACCAGAACCGTTGGTTAAGGAACGTTGTTAAAAGACCTTGTTCTTCACATTAAATTGATAGGTGAGTCAAAAAGTGTAAAATACGCATCTAGGCGTACAAAATATTCCCAGCTTCAATTATGTTGTCCTTGACTTAGCTCTAGTAGCAACGTCTGGCTTGTATGACCGAAGCCAGAGTCGGACTCAGCATCTGCTCCCTCTAGTCGACCAGACTGGCGGGAGATATGATCAGACCAGACGATAAACAGAATTTGGTGAATAAAGGAACCGGATTCTGGTATTTAGTTTAAACACTAGTGATTAATGTAGCACTTAATTAATGAAATTGAAAATCTACAAACGGACATGTGAACGATTCACAAGTATCCCCAAACATTCAATAAGCTTATACGATAAGGGGTTATGTTTGTAATATTTCAGTGTGTCTCGCCTGAAATGTAGTGACGTCTCCGCAGTATATTCTCCTAGAAAGGGCTGAAATATAGTGTAAAACTATTACAGAAACCTATTTAGTACCATTTTACGTTATTTTCATTTTGTCTGGTGTATAGCATGACCAGTCTGGGCCAGGATCTGCTATACCAGACTCTGGCGCCAGAACAGCACGCCAAGGCCGAACCAGCCGGGCGCCAGGCTGCAAACAGATTCTCCTTTTTCTGGCGCCCAGCTGGCGCCAGTCTGCAGTTAGCTTGCTACTAGGGAGAGAGCTCTTTTCTGATATTGTTAGCCTACTAGTTTTTACAGTGCCTTCAAATAAAATATAACAGAAAATAGTAAGTAGATTCATATTTGTAAGTACACGATCGAACGAAAAATTAGATTTATTACTGTTTATCATTCATTGCAAAATATAATTTTTCATCAGAAGTTGGGTTGTGCAGAATATCATTCATCATTCCGGAAACCAGCTGGCAAACGACAGAATCCACCAAACTCCCTAAGTTCTGCAGGGGTCGCCATCATTGTTTCATGGTTGGTTAGGTCATGCACAATCATTTCATTCCATATATTATATAGTGCATCAATCACACCTGCGTTGTCCCATCCAATGACGAGATTACCCCTTGCTACGAAAAATGTACGTTCATCGGGTGGAATAAACTGTCGGTTAACGAGCCTTCTTAAAGCATTAAAATATGGTGCGGGTTGATATTCAAAAATCCGCAAACGAGTACTTTCGGGGCCTCTTCGTTCTTCAGGCTGCGAAGATAATTCTGTAAGAAGAAATATGAATAGAATTTCCATATTATCATCTCAAAGATACATGGACGATTCCAATTAAATAATATATTTTAAAAGTTATATTTCTTACTATTACTTTGCACAATTTGATTTGACAGATAACTTTTTACTGTGGGCAAAGTTTTTTCCATCTCAGATGTTCTAGTGAGCATCAGCCTCAGCTCTGCCGAGATATGATAGAGATATGTGAACCATGCTTAAGGCATATCCTTCTCTTTAGTTGTCAATTTCAGATAAGTCTTCGTCCAGGTGAAAATATCCGCGGGGAACTTGACGCAGAAATACACGTAGAAATCTAAGTAGGAATTCAATTGGTATTAGAACAGTATACGTGCATCCCTAATAAACCGTACGCTACAGGAAAAATCTTCCGCCGTTGGCCAGCCTCAGATTGAACCTTCTTGTCTATAATCTGTGCAAATCAGAGGGTCTAGTATGGGGCTAGATGGTCTAGCTCGCCCCTATGTAAACGCACCAGTCAAAGATAGATAGATAAATAAATAATAACTAAATAAATAGTACGTAGTATACAGGGTGTTTTTTTTTAACTTGAGACATCGAAATATCTCAAGGAATACGCATGCTATTAAAAAATATCCTTAATAAAAACTTTTTAGTTTCAAGGGGAAAAAGCGACTTTGAACAAATTTACCCCGCCCCACCCCCTCAGAAGGCAGGAAGGGGGGTAACTTTGTAATTTCAAATGG
>CAKNWU010295780.1:0-10893 GCA_932072015.1 Andricus quercustozae
TTTTTTTTTTTTAATTCCCCCGTGTCATAAAAATTGACGCATCCAACGCCAGGAGGACTCGATGTTTTGCGTGTGGGCCCCGGTATAATTATTCACAAATTCTACGGAATGATGCACTGTTTTATGGACATAACTAAAATCCTTGAAATTCACGTAGCCTTTCCAGCAGTCGGTTTGGATTTCTGTGCTCCCAACTATATGTTTTTTGATCAGAGTGAGAAGGTTCTATTCATCTTTTTTGTTATCGGGACATTTCCAATTGATAACCATGTGCATACCCACGGTGGATTATTCCCAAGATCCATGATCCTTCTATATACCACACACTCATTCTCATTCTTTTGGCGTCCGATTTTGGAATCATCGATTTCAACAATTTCGCCAGCACCCCTAATTTCACCTTCATCCTAAAATTGTTGGTCAATAGTAACCAATCTTCTCTGCGAAAAGAAGTCGATCGGAAACGGTTTCTCTGGATACTTCTTAACTTTTGTCAATGTCACTTTCGCGAATAGTTTTTTCTAAGTTTAATTTGACCATTTTCTTTTTATGCTTACCACAGTATATTTCTCTTTGGGTCATTTCAACCTCGCGTAACCACTCAAGGGGTTTTTCGCGATTTTGTAAAATAACGCTGAAGCTAAAAATATTATTTTTTCTCCATATTTCTATTTAGAAATCAGCGACGAGCAACAAACGCTGCTGAAGACAGCAAACACGTCCTAGCATGTCCAAATACATGAAAGTTGCGCCACACACCACGCTCTTCGCATTGACTCGACTTCGGTTTCGGTCGGGTCGGATTTGGCGAAAACCCGTTGAAAACACCGGTTTTTGTGGTTTTATCCATGAAAATCAAATTGACGCCAATTTTCACTGTCATACTCGTAATCAGCATGTTAAAATACATCGATATAATGAGTTTTTAATTAATCGAAGGTAATCTCTTTTCGGAACATTATTCGATTTTTTCATTGAATTAAGTTCAAAGATAAATTTGACTTCTTTCATAGAAGGAACTTTTTGAAAGGAGGGTACCGAGATTACATGGGAATTTGGCCCCACGCCCCCACTAATGAGACTGGTACCACATGAAAGCTCTTGTTGAGTTTTCTGCCATTCAATGACGAAACTCAGACTAAGAGTAAAAGTGATATATGGGGCAGAATGCGTCAAATGTCCCGCCTAAAAGGATTTTTTCTCTTTTATCGTGTTGAAAGTTTGCTGAATTATAGTCCTAGTGGACGTTTATTAATTCATAAAACGACAGGACCAATTATCAAGCGGTTGTCAATATACAGGGGCCTGAAGTTTTTACATTTTCAGGTGCTTTTGCACCTTCACGTTAGTGTAATTTCTTTTAGGAATATATGATTGTACTTTTATTAGAGTGCTTTGGAGAGCTATTTTCATGTACTTTACGGCTATCATAACAGTTTTTTGTTTTCATTTTGTTTTTTGACTTTTTTCAAAAAATCAACATTGATTTCTTGGAAAAACACCTGAAAAGTCAAAAACTTCAGGCCCCTGTATATTGACAATCGCTTTGATAAATGGACCTATCGTTTTGTGAATTGATAAACGTCCACTAGGACTATAATTCAGCCATGTTTCAACACGATAAAAGAGAAACAATCATTTTAGGTGGGGGCACTTGACGCCTTCTGCCCCACATATTACTTTTACTCTTATGTTAGTGTGAGTTTTGACAGTGAATGGCAGAAAAGAGTATGAAGCTTAAATCTACAACGTTGTGCCCATTGTAACCTAGATAGCAAAGTGCGCGCACGGTGCGACGCACGTGCGTCGCACCACGTGCGGATTTTCTCGCACGACGTGCGCGCAGGGGATGACACAGCTGCGTCCTCATATGCGTGACAGGTGTGTCGCACGTCGTGAGGGTCGCTCGTCATGCGTGCCAGTGCGGGTATGGTGCGTGCACACATTTAGGATTTTTAGAGGGTACAGAAAATATTTGCATTGATATTTTTAAATAAAGAGCAGGTAATTTATCATGAACGCATTTTTCATTATGGGTGGAAGGAATATTTTGACATTTTAGTTGACCATTAGCAATTCAGTTTCCGCATGTTTGTCTGACATTTTCTGAATGTAAGCAGCTGAAACAGTCTCCCTTTTCCAACTCGTTTTGAGGTTAAAAGCAGGAACCCGATCTAAACGAAACAAAATACTTTCGTGATTTTCGTTCTGTTTCTATACTGCCAAAACGTAACTATATTCACATGATTTAGGTTACGTTATTCAATATACCGATATTGTAACGAAAAGGAAACGAAAGATTCGGTACTTTTTGGATAACGTAACGTATAATTTGTCCTAATTTAGAGCCATTCATGCATGTCGCATTTTTGTAAGGACAGTAAACACAGAACACAGAATGATGCAAAACGAGACCCGAGACGAGACCGCGGGACGAGAAGTCGCCATTGAAGTCGCGAAGGCACTCGTGGCGCGTTGTGCATTTGCGTTGGATCGACGAAGGCTGCTGCGCCATATATGTATTATTGAATAACAGTGCACGGTTTTTAAATGCAGCTTTCTTCATTACACTTGGAAATAGTAAAAATACATGCAAGTCCATTAAAAATTAAAGACGCATTTTTTAACTTTATTAACCCATTTTCTCAAAATGGATTTTAAATTTCAGTCAATATTAAACATGAAATTCAAACTCCAAATTGAAGTTATAAAAATAAAAAAATATTTAAAGTTGAAATAATTCCAACAGTTTCATCTTTTTAAAACATTCCAATTCAAATTGAAAATTTTTGAAATATTATGTAAATACAAAACAAAAATTTCCGGCTATCCGGATTTTTTTCTGGTTTTTTGTTTGTTCTTTTAACTTTCAGGATGACCATACAAAAATATTTCAAAAAATTCTTCAGTGGGTGTAAGCATTTGTAGACATATTTTTTAACTATTTTCTTTTACACTTTATTCTTTTAGAGTTTTTTATGGTTTTGAAATGTTTTTTTGTAATTACACAGCTGTAAGAATGTTACTTGATGTAAGAATTTAAAAAAACATTTTCTTAATCTTCAAAAAAAGAACCAAAGATAATAGAAAAAAAATGTTTAAAAAGTTGGGAATTATTTTTTTCTTTTAAAAAAGTTACAGAATAACAACAAAAGTTCTTGTTAAACTTACGCCGGTCGATTAAACGAACATACTATTAAACTACCATTTTTAAATAACTAAAATGCATTGCACATTAAGCAATTTTACAAATGCATTCAATTAATGTTACTCATAAAAATTTCCTAATTTATGCTTACGATGAAATTGAGAGTGTTTCAATTTTTATGAATAAACAATTTTTACAATAATTATAGTTCAAATTATAGTTATAATAATTACTATTATTCAAAACTACGCTTCTCAATTATG
Organism: Andricus quercustozae; assembly: GCA_932072015.1. Classification (NCBI taxonomy): domain Eukaryota; kingdom Metazoa; phylum Arthropoda; class Insecta; order Hymenoptera; family Cynipidae; genus Andricus; species Andricus quercustozae. The sequence goes on from CAKNWU010295780.1 coordinate 3,412, forward strand.
TATTCATGCTATAAATAATGCCTCTCACGAAGTGCGACGCACATGCGTCGCATATCGTGCCCATCACGAAGTGCGACTCATATGCCTCGCACGTGCGTGCCCCTTACACAGTGCGGCGCATATGCCTCGCATCCTGCAGGCACGGCGTGCCTCGCATTCCGTGCGTGTAACGTGCCCCGCACGTTTGCTATCTGGGAAAGTTTGATCTATTCAAGAAGAGCTTTCATCTTGTACCAGTCTCATTAGTGAGGGCGTGGGGCCAATTTTCGGTACCCTACTTTGCTAGCCATTGTTCTACACAATTATTTTTACAAATAAAAATTAAATTTTACTTTTTAATCTCAAGGTTATTAAGGTAAAAACCCGATCTTTCTTTCGATGCCAAACAAAATGTTAAAAAAGCGTCCTTCGATGGAAAAATTCAAATTTATTTTTGACCTTCATTTTTTAAGGTCAAATATTTATTTTTCAAATAATGCTTATGATAAATGTAAATGGCGTAAAAAAACTGATCGAAATTATACTGGACAAAAATTTTCTTATTGCCATTAGAAGAGTTACAAATATTAAAAACAGATACTATATTCTCAAAAGGCACTCATTCCTTATTTTCATAAATAAAAAATGAAAATCCTACTTTTTAACCTCGAAGCTTTTAAACGAAAAAATATAAGCTTTCTTTTGGGATAAAAAAGTGCCTTTTGTTAAAAAAGTCAAATTTGTTCTTGACTTTTATTTTTGAAGGTCAAATATTTATTTTTTCCAAAATTGCTCATGATTAATGAAAGAGGCTTGAAAACCCTATCGAAACTGTACTGGGCGAAGTTTTCTTATGACCATTAGAAGAGTTAAGGATCGTCGAAATAGACGATATCCACGAAAATCCCAAACAGTTACACTCTCCTCCTCGGTAAATAATTATTCAAATTACAAACAAATTTCCATAAATTAGTATCCAATAGTACAACACTTTTTCCAAGTTTGAATTCGATCGGACGAATTAGATTTTTTGAGTGGTAATAAAAAATAGGTGACTCGAAGCCATATGGGGCGAAGGCCTAGTCAGGGGAATAGCGCCGCGCGGATGCCCAAAGGCGGGCGTCCTACCACGCCTCCTGTGTTGCATTGTAGTGGATAGCCTCCTTCGTAGGCTAAATAAGGAAAGGTATTATGCCCAGAGATATGCTGATGACTTTGTAATCCTAGTCAGGGGGGCTCATCTGGAAACGTTGATGGGTCTTACAAGATCGGCGCTACGAATCGTAGAGCTCTGGTGCGACAGCTCAGGGCTCTCGGTGAAACCGTAAAAGACCAGTCTCGTAATTATTACGAGAAAGTACAATTTGTCAAAACTTGACGACCCTGCATTTTGCGGTGGGAGGCTGACGATCTCAGACTCGGTTAAATATCTGGGAGTAATCCTAGATAGCAAACTGAACTGGGCGAAGCATCTTGAGAACCAATGCAGGAAGTTTGTCATGACATTTTGGATGTGCAGAAGAGCCTTTGGTTTGACGTGGGGTCTAGGGCCTAAAATGCTTGCATGGCTCTATTTTGCTGTCTTTAAACCAAGGCTCCTACACGCGGCCGTGGCTTAGTAGCCACGGGTAAAAGTTAAAACGATGCAGGATAGGCTGCGATGATCACACGCGCTAGATTTTAGGAGTGTTAAGGGATCAATGAGGACTACGCCCACAGCGGCGAGAGGATTCATGCTCTGTGAAGAATCCCCTACATATTGCGGTACACGCGATGGGCCGCCTGGCAAGAGCAAATAGATGGACTTGGGGGACGAGCCACACTTGGCTCCTAAGTGATATCAGCACACTGCCAATTCCAATGGTAACCCACTCCCTCAAGGGGAATTCCGGTACATAGAGAGTGGGCGGGTCAGGAGCAGGAATTTATTAGCGAATTCAGTTATCCTGAACTGGTGCACTCCGACATGCTTCGGAGCAGGTCGGAGGGAGAAGTGAGAAGAAGGAGTAGGTTGGAGTGCATCAGTGCAGGATAACAGAATTCGCTATATGACAGCGTGGGAAGGAGGGAGATAGGGAGCCCGCTTGGGTTGCATGTTACTGTTTTTCAAGCGGAGTTTCTGCTGTCCTACGATGTTATTAGAAAAAACGCTGCTTGCAGGCAGATTACACTCTGCTCGGACAGCCAAGCGACATTAACTGCAGTTGGGAAACCCGTTATACATCAGAGCTGGTTTGGGAATGCAAAGAGGCATTAAACCAACTTACAGAAAAGAACAACGCGGCTCTCATATGGAGCTTGGCTTAGACAACAAACCATTGGGGCCCAAGAGCCTGAGGAAATTATAACGCGTTCAGTGGTTGACATACTAGGCTTCACCAAGAGGTCTGGGGTCAATAACTACTGACAGCGAAAATTTAAGGGTGTGGCACAATAGGCTTTATAGATTGAACGCCCGCATATAAATGAAACTAAACTAACTGCAGGATCCCCCTGGGAGTGACTGCCATCCATGAAAATGAAACGTTTCAGTTGTAACCACGTCTCACGACCATCAGATAGGTAGTTACAGTGTGTGACGGACTCAATACGACAGTCCGGCAGAAGCCAAGTGTACCCTCAGGATACGGAGCGACCCAAGGACGACCGCTTCGGGTACAAGCTTCGTAACTCCCTTATCCACGCCACCATTCGATACCGCTCCACGTCGCGTTTGGTCCCTGTAACACTTCAGGTCCTGTGTATAAGCATAGGATCTGAAGCTATACAGCGACCAAGCGTGACGTGGAATGGTATGGAATGGAGGCCTCGTTATAAGGTCTTTATACCACATAACATCTGCGCTTAGGGGCTATACTGGTATCGAGTTGTTTAATTTTTATTTTTGGTAATTTAATCTTTACATTTTGAAAAGATTTAAACCTGAAAATTCCAAAATACAGTAGTTACGCGTAAAAACTGGATCTTGTTTATAGTGATCGCAAATACTAACATTGGAAATTGTCTTCTTTTAAATTCTGAAGGTACTGTTCCATCATTTGGTGTTAAGTCCACTCAAGCCAAAAGAATTATTTTTCCTCTTGCTTCTTCCGTTAAAATTTTAAAATCTAAGCAATTTTTGAAAATGCATCTTGTTCCGTTCATTTAGCCACGAGAACTAGTCATCTTTATTATTCAACAATCAAAATTTTCAAAATTCTCATTTTTTTATAGGTAAAATAGAGCCCAGAAATTGCTACTTTAAACATAAGTTTTGACATAATAATATTAATGTTAAAAAAAAATAATGTAACCATTTTTTTCGCACATCAGTTCTCGCTTGTTAATTGTGCATATTTTGATGCTTCTCCACATCGCTTTTGGTGGGTGTATAACTTGAGGTCCTGTGTATAAGCATAGGACCTGCGAAGCTATACAGCTCCAAATGCGACGTGACGCTTTATGAAATGACGGCGTCGATTTAATACGTATTTTATGGACGGCAGGAAATTAGAGGTACTGACCCACATAACACGCAATGTTGCAGAAATATTTCTGGAATATTTAATTGAAACATTGGCAACATTCCAAATGAATATTGCAGCAGCGTTCGAGAAAAATGTGAATGTCCGACGCGGGCAATATTTCTCTGAAATATTTCAGCAATATTGGAAAATAATATTGAATTGGGATTGGCGTATGTGTCTGCAAAGTGTCTGCGAAATATTGCCAAAATATTGTCTCGAAATGTTTAGTAATATTTCTGTGCAACGTTGCCGAAACATTGTTTCGAAATTTTCTTATAAGTTTCAGCGAAACATTGCCTTAATTTGCCTTAATTAAGGATGACGAAGGCAATTTTTCACTGATTCAGTTTTTTTTCCAGTCATTCGCTGTTATTCCGTCCTACCAAAACACGTATGAATCCGGAATATGCTAGGTGTGAGATCGTCAATATTTGTACACAAATTTCAACTTTAAATTTAAAAAAGGGAAAGCTAAATGGAAAAGCCTTATTAAATGAGGAAATGGAGAAGGGGAATGATCAAGATTATTTTAATGATTGTCAGGGTGATGTTGCAAGGAAATATAATTTTCCGTAAAGTATCTTGCAGCTCGTAAAAACTTTGTTTAAAAAAGAACACTATAACATAGCCCAGAGCTTCAATTTAAACCATCTTTGAATAAAATCAGACTGAAAGAAAAGGTCCCAACATAGTGGTCTAAAGAACGAAATTTCTTCATGTTTCTAATTTGTTCCCTACTGATAAAAAAAAGAAATACTACAGACAAAGCTAATTTAATTTTTGATACACGCCTACATTTCAAGACCTTCAATTTTAGCAGTCCCCAGCTTCCAGATTAGTGGTCTACAAAACGAAATTTCCTCATTTTTCAACCTCTGATAACAAACATCACTATAACATCGCAAATTACATTGTTTAACGCACATCTATATGCCAATACCTTTCATTTGAGCCGTCTTTGAAGAAAACAAATAATTTGTAGGGTATGATAAACCCTATATATAAAAGGACGCTCTCTAGTAATATATATGATGTAACTTTTTACATTTTCAGATCGCGAGTGAATTAAACGCAGCCATATTGAAAACGGAACACAGAGAGTCAACAAGTCCGAGACTCAACAACCTCTTAAAGCTTATATTATGGGCACAGGATGAGCTGGATAAGAAGAAAATCAAGTATCCTAAAATGACTGATTTGGGTAGTGCAACAATAGAAACCCCGAAGTAAGTCGAGGACAGTAAGCAATGCAGATTACTAGAAATATATTTATTTTATCAATTAAAGACTTACTAAAACTAATAGGCATTGTACGATATCGATGTATTCATTGTCTTACACGCGAGAAATGACTTTACTATCACTGAATATACATAACTTTATTGAAATAATGTTCAAAAGACTTGTCATTAAGACTTTTTATTTCAAATGTACAGGAGAGTAGTATATAAAAGAATTAGAAAATTGTGATTACTTGCAATCCTATATGATTAATTAATCCCTAGAATTGTTACAAAGTAGAATAAAAACGTTCTTTCGAAATGTGTATATCTTTTACTTTTCGTTGCAAATTTACAATTTATACCAGCAAAAAAATATATTGTTCATCGAAACAAGACTGATAAAAAAATGGTAACAAATCACACTTAAAGCGTTAGTTATTCACAAATTCGAGGATATTATTTATATGATTGTTTAAGCTGAAGAAACCATGACTGTATGTACTTTACCCAAAGAATTTAAACGAATAGGGACTTATAAAATGGTGTAGATTAACTTTCAGAAACTTTTAGAAATTTCTATTTTGTAATAAATTAAGTAATTACATATTCGATGATTTAGTTTCATTCATAGAAGTGAATTACATTCCGTCATAATCAATGTTCATTTTACAAGATTATTACCTAATGAAAGCCCTGAAACGATTCATACTAAAGGGTGTCAAAATTATTTATAATTACTAACTCTCTTAAAATGAATCACCAACCGAACATATATTCCATGGCCTTAGAAACTAAGCCAGTTGACTTTTGAGGGACGTTTTCAGGCGATCTCACCGATTGAGGACTCATGTTTTGATTATATCCGGAAACGAGCGGTCGCGCATTTTGAATTCTCACAGGTGTTTTCATCGAGCTGTTAGGAATTCCTTGGCCAGGTTTAATCGGTGAGGTAAATAGCCTCATGCTACCATTTAATTTAAGGCGATTCTCCTTGTCTGCGCCTAAAACAACACCTTCATCTGTGCATGGAATCACGCCAATCATAATCGATCCAGAAACAATATTGCTGTTGCAGGACAAAGCCCTTTGAGCCTCTTGTTCCGAAGAGCATTTCAGGTGAATCCAATTACTCTGCGGGTGCGGAGCGTGGTGTTTATCAACGACACGTACTCTGCTCGAAATGTGCGCAAGAACGGCGTTGAGTGCACTCGGTGGAAAACCAAAAGTAGTCACCCATTGCAGAAGACCTTGTGATGATTCGCTGTTGCCTGGACTATTTGGAGAGTCCAGGAAAGAGGCATTCATATTGCTGGACAAGACTCGCGACTGATTTCTGAGAATGCTTTGGTTGTTGGCTGATGTGTGTGAAGTAACTAATTGCGCTGTTTCAAAGGTATCGAAGAGACCTCGAGTTGGTGGCCCTCCAACTTGATTTTCCGACCCAATCTGTGGTGCATTAGGACTTGTGGGAGTTCCAAACATTGCTTTCTGTCGGTTTGTCCGGTAGTCAGGCGATCCATAGTTTGAAATTGGTGACGGAGAGTGTAATCCCGGTGAGCTTCCAAATCGGGAATTATCTGGACTCGCGACACTTAATCTGCCGTGCTGAAAGTAGGAAAAATTGAATTTGTTATTATAGAGGTCTCGGACTCACTTCAGAAATCAAAATTTTGAAAAATATATTTCTTTTGGAATACATAGTACAAATTTCACATATGGGGCATCATTTCTTAAGTGTACCCACCTCGAAAATGAAAGTTGTCCGATCGGGCTAAGAATTGACCGAATTGTATTCCTATTAGATAGTACTCCTCACACCAAAAATTAATTCATTTTGATAATTATTTATCAAATTGGGGGGGGGGGTACCATTTTTTTTAGCAAAGCCTTACTTTCAAACATTTGCAACTTTTTTCCTATTGCCTTAAGCAAAATTTCATTATACATGTTTTTGATAGATTTTTTCACAAACTTTCTGGTGGTTGTAACGATTTTTAAAAAAAGTCCAAATTTGACTTGAGATTTTTACCTATAAGCACCCCAATTTTCAGAGTAGCAAAATAATTTGCCTTTGAGTATTAGAACGATACGTAACCAAGAAGCCATGATAGGGCGGGTGGCACGCGATCACCCCTAGTGCGCTCACGCCGAGGATCTTTGTGCAACGCTTTAGTGCCAGTTTTTTTAAGTTTTAAGTAATGTGTTTTTCTGTTCGATTTCATGGAGATAGTTTCAATAGTTGTTTTCTGTGCATGCCTCTTTTGCAGTTTCTGTTTTTTGCCATTCGAGAAGATGTCGTATTTTTCAGAGAACGAAAACTTCTTGAGTTGAAGTTTTCCATCTTGAGTCGGAATGAAAGCGTGGTACTGTAATGTACCTGGTACCGTAATAGCTTTTTCAAATATGGCTTTCATTAACTCGGTGGCTAAGCCAATGTTTTTTTTTCTGCTGAACAAAATTTCGGTTCCCTTACAGTCACTCTTTACCCACTGAAGCAAAGTATGGGGAATGAGTATGTGATATTTCGGAGAACATTGTAAGCTTGAAGGTGCTGCTGGTCTCTTTATATTCGCTCCTGTACCATCAAATGCACCCTTACCATGAGATGTACCATGGAAGTGCCATTCAGCTTGGATGCCAAAATCTTCTTCATGGGCTTGGAGATTAGCAAAACTGCTCTTAGTTTTAAAATGTTGCACTGCACCATCAGTGAAATAATAGATTTTACTTTGGCCTGAAATGAGTTTTCAAGTAATCTACTATTATCTTCTGAT
>CAKNWU010295870.1:477-19753 GCA_932072015.1 Andricus quercustozae
TATAGTTCGGCGAGTTGATGAACTTAGAATTTATAAATAAATTTGCAGAGGGCCTCATTTGAATATTTCAGAATTCGACATTGATGGTTTTGAAATTTATTTTTGGGTGACTTGGTTTTTTTTTTTATTTATAAAGAAAAGTGGACACTTGCCAGTTTTGTAATGTTGGAATTATCAATGTTTTTGAATTTATTGCTGGATGACTTGATAATTTATCATTTCTAAATTTTCAAATTATAATTTCAATCTGGATAAATTACAAAATTTACATACAATCATAAATTGGTTTATCCATGAAATTGTTGCATTTGCAGATGATGTTTGCAAAAACGATTTCAACATTTTGTAGTGAATTTCATTCACATTTTTTAATTTTATTTCTCAATTCAAAACTGCCGCTGAGACTCGAAGCCTGGACTCGCGGTCAATTTCAGTCGACAACAGTCGACTGCAGAGCACCGAAGCACGAATTTTACAGGTGGTCTGCATGGCGTGTTTGCTTTGCTGCTTACAACTACACTTTTATGGTCTTCACATACACAGGACATCTCAAATTTTTACCCACTTTTCTCTATTTCGCGACGTATTTAGCAAAAATGAGGTTCACCATCATCAAGTTGTGGGTCTTCGGATATAGGATGACGCCTGAAAATGCTTCTGTGATTTCAGAATTGTGAGTAAGAAAATAAATTTGCGAACGGTTCTCGCCGTTCGAATGCTGTCTTCTGCTATCTGCAGATTGCTCCCTTTCGAAAAATTTATAATTTCAGTAAAAATAATGATTGCCTCAGCAAAAGGCTTCATTCCTCTACATTTTATTGATCTGAGGATCTCGCACGCCCCCGGATATTTGACAAGTTTTCTTTCTTTCGTTCTCAAAAACTTGAAAAAAATTATATATTGAGTCATTGCCGTACCTATAAAAAAAATTCCAAATCGGATTTAACCAACACCCTCAACTAGCATTTGCAGGTAACCTATACAACCAAGATCCATATGTATAGTGAGCTAAGGCATGAAGTAAAGACAATATGGGGGAATGTGAAACATTCATCCATTCATCCTAATGTGATTTCGGCTACAGGCATCGTGCACGCAAGATGCATTGAGATGCACTGAACATCTCCAACATCTAAATGTCAGTAGGCCTTTCTCATATAAATATAATTTCAATATTTAGGCCCCACGCTTTTATTGTTAATTATTTTTATGTATTTATTACTTATTTATTGATTATTTAACTATTATATACTTCTTATTACTTATTTATTTTTTATTACTTTTATTTTTTAGTTATTATTACTATTATATGAAGGAAATCTTCCATCACAGGTCCTTGAAGGACCTTGGATTAAGACCACTGTACGGTCTATGCGGCAGGAGTTCAGTAAAGCAGCCTTTTGGACTGCAAGCTATCTCCCTATCAATTCCCAGGTTCTCCAGGTGACTCCTCCGCCTCGCATGGATGTTCCCTGTGGCTGAAATCACGAGATGATGGATTGTAAGCTTTTTCAATTGCCACAACCTCATAATTTATTGAATACCCCTCTGGGATGTTTCTGAGGATAGGAACTGTCACGTCGGTAACCACGCATTTGTAAAAGGGCATCGATTTCTGCATAGATTCAGGTTCCAGGCAATTTGCTGGTGTATGATCTCTGGAATATCATTGTGTCTCTGAGTATACTCGTTATGACCTGCTCTATGGGACTCGTGAACTCGACTACTCCTTACGGTGGAGAATGAAGTTTTCGTGCCCAAGGAGAAGGCGAGTTCGAAACTTGCCGCGGTAAGGAGGTCTAACAACTCCGGCGATTACCGACGACCTGGAAACCTGGAAGACTACACTGATGGGTAGGAGTTCATGTTTAGTAGAGCGGAAGCATCGGCGAGAATTCGACTAAGCAGCGACAGTCGGGTGTCTCTCGTTTACCAAAACAGCTTCCTAAGCTAAGACGTCAACTACCGTGTCGAGGTGTATATGTTACTAGGGTATGGTAATATATACGGTGTTCCAACATACCGGGCGATCTCCCAGTGTAAATCGCCTTACCCCTACAAGCGGTGCTCTGTGGGGACGGACATTTAATTCCTTAGCTATTCTTGGGAACAACATGAATTCAAAAAACCAAAAAAACAGCAAAAAAACACATGGAGGGTAGTTTTCAAGGACAACCGCTATGAACAATTTTTCTCCTGAGTTGCTAAAACTCCTTTAAACCAACAAGGGGCCTCTGCGATTCCCAGCGCTTTGAATTGTACGGTTGGGAATGGGACTTCAATTAGTCCTAAAAACGAGGCAAATGCTATCGAAAATGCTGGGTCCGAGAAGTCCGTTTAGATAAGCTCTCAAACGAGGACTCCTAAACGGCCCCGGTCCGACGGCAGCACACTTATACAAGACAGAAAAATTAAGAGGAGCAGGGTTGCCGACCCAGGTGACATACATAGTCTCGCCCTTCAAAGCCTCCTGAAATTTACTATTTTATGTGAGGTATTCCCGCATGAGAAATTCAACTCAGAACAATCAATGGCTATTGAGACAGCCCTCGATATTAAGGTCGCCACGATAAAACCTGGTGAAATTATCCCGAGGTTTGAAGGAAGCCGATACAAGAAAGACTTACTTACGGTCATTTGCTCAGATGAGATTTCTAAAGCATGACTCATTGAGGCTGTTGGCGGCTTGACACTATGGGAAGGCGCATGAATCAAATACATCGATTCTCAGGACCTTTCCAAGCCAGCCAAGTTGGTGACATGGACAGCCGGTACTTCCGAAGAACCATCATCGATCCTAAAAAGGTTGTCAGTCCAGAACCCCACATTAAAACAGGGGAGTGGTCTATCATCGATGTGAAGAAAGACACTAGGATGACTCAGTTATTGCTGAGTGAAGGCCCTTCAGTGGTCGGAAGCATGGAAATGATCGACTGTAAACCATATCTGCCGGTATGAGAAAAAGATCCAGATGAAAAACCTTTCTAGGCCGATGGAGATTATGAGTAAAGCATATGAGCAGCTGTCATTGGAACAATCGAGAGATAACGCTGATTCTTGAATGAACAGCGTAAACTTAATCCAAAGTAATCTTCAACACTGTAAATCTGCATTGGCCATACTGGGCAGACGTATTACAGTGGAACACGCGGCTTTGGCTCTGATTGAAGAACCTTAGTGCTACAAGGTAGAAGTGAAGAGTATAAGTCAGAAATGCGGCTCTATAATCTACAATAGAACTGATAAAACCCCTAGGATAGCGATTTATGCCAGAAGTGATATTGATTATATTTGCTTACCTACGTGATGTATCCATGGTGATTTGCTCAGCATCAGTAGTTCGAAAAGACGGCCACTGACTTGTTTCATATTACACCCTGTGGGCACTCGTTATCGATGATTTGATTCGTACGTTAAATGAATCTGGTTTTTACACACAAGGGTACCTTGCTTTCCTAGCAACTGGAAATCATGAGGGAACTTTATTCGAACTCATGCAAAACGCTATCAACATTTATTGATAATTGGTGCAACGACCGTGACCTATCTGTTAAACTGGATCAAACTGAACTTATGATCTTTAGGAGACGTAGGAAACTGAACGATCTCAAGAAACCTAAATTCTATGGCAAAAAGTTTGACTTCTCCACATAAGCTAAGTATGTAGACGTCATTTTTTATCCTAAACTAAGCAGGAAAATACATGTTGATGCGGTAGTAAAAACGGTCAAAGCCGCCTTTTTGGGCTTCTCCGGGCGCAATTGGAAAAACCTGGAGACTCAAATCCAAAGTAGTTCACTTGTTACATACTTCAATCATTAGACCTAAATTATGTGGGTGCAAAGAACTAGTTTGGTTAGTTCCAGGAGCCAGCTGGAATGTCTACTAAGGATCTTTTGTCTAACAATTACTGGAGCAATGAGAAGAACCCCAACAGTGGAATCGAAATCCATATTAGGTATACCAGCGCTGCAACCTTCTTATAGGGCGGACTGCTGCAGTAGAGGCATATAGGCTTTCCCAAAGTAAGGGTTATAGAAATGAAGTGTTCCTTAAATTGAATCATACAGTGAAGAACGTATTGACAGGGAATGAAATTCTTTGTATGCACCTTGACAACATGCTGAAAGAATACTTATTCATGAAGCCCTTTAAGATGATCCTCCCAAAAAGAGGATTGGCAAGTCATGGAGAATAGACATAAGAAGACCAAAGTAGTGTAACCGAAAATGAGCAAATTTTAGTCGTATGAAACTAGTTACACTACTTCCCGTTCCCGTGTATGGCGCTGGTGTAGCACGCGTATTAATAGTAGCTGCCTATGTTGACATCAGTTGACATTTTGCATTATTTATATATGTGACATGTGATTTACATAGATAAATTGTTATTCACATAAAAGATTTAAATAATTTAAATAATATTATTCATCGCGAAACATCTTTTTTTGAAGTGTGTATAATTGCAGTGATGTTGCAATGGACGAGGTAGGTACTTTTGAATGATTGCTCTAACGAATTACTTTAATCTTCGCACTATAAAGATTTGAATAGAGAATAATTAAGATTTTTAGATTTCAACGTAAAAGTCAGAATTATTGTATTTTATATATATGAGATTTTTCACCAGTTTAAAATGCACTAAAGGTTTCCTTTAGAATTTAGTTTCATTGTATTCATAACCGGGTTTGTATTTTTGTTTGAGCCTTGAGGTTATATCAGGTTATATTTACACAGACCATAACGGCAGCCATGGATACGCGTACCGCACTAGCGCCGCGCTCGAGAAGATCTAGCATTTCGATGCGCTTTTGTTTGTACATCCGACAGAAAAATGCTCGTTTTTGGTGAAGTCAATGTACAGGACTTTGGGCTCCTTATGTCTATTCTCCATGGGCACGATGGACAGATGAGAAGCAATTTATTTACAACGGAAGGACTTGTCTCGTATACAGACGGCTCTAAAGACTCCCTCGGCTCTGGAGTTGGAGTATTTAGAATGAAACCTAGTGCTGAAACAAAAATCGCACTGGGTAAGTTCCCTATCGTATTTCAAGCTGAAATCGTGGCCATTAAGGCCTTCCTAGACTGCAAGACTGCAAGACTGGCCCAGAGTTGTTTATAAGAACTTCTCGAAGTGTCTGGTAAAAACTAGGTCAAACTAATGTGGGTTCCTGGATAAGAAAACATTGAAGGTAATAAGAAAGCTGATATTCTTGCAAAAAGTGGGACTAAAAAAACCTTCAACGGACCTGAACCATATTGCAGAGCCTCGTATGGTTCGGCGAAGCATGCCATTGAAAAGTGGCTCTTGGAGGAATACACGAGGTACTGGAAGATGGGTAAAGGAATGAAATACTCAATGCTACTTTCGTGAGGAAACAGTACATTACATCCTCTACGACTGTGATGTGCTTATAATCCTCAGATTAAAGAATTGAGGAAATCATTTCTGTAAATCAGATGATTTTACATCAAACGTCGACATAGCGTAAACCTGCCTCATTAAGGAGGTCTAGGTCGAAGCGTACAGTACAGTAGGTTACATTCAGATAATCTCAGTGCTATGGAACTTAATTGTCCCTGTCTATTTGTAATGAGAATAATAATAATAAGCGTTATGAGCTAACTTTCTGCAGCTACCAATGATGTCCTCAATGGATTCATTGGGATCATCACATAACCGACACCGATCTTCCACAGCTAAGCTTTTGGTAATTTCTTATGCGGATTATCTTGGCTTGTATGACCACGACAAATTCTTCTGTTTCAAGAAGGGTTCGCCTCTCCAGAGCTACAGGTTGGATGCCTTAGTATTCATGTTGGGTTTATCTTGTACACTGAGATTCTGTCCGTGTGATTACTTCCGTCTTCATTCCCGTGAAATCTGCTCAAGTGGGGGAACATGGATGTTCGTGTCATTCTGATCAGCGCAATTCAAAAAGAAGTAAGTTTTCTCTTCTTCGCAGAAGGTGTTGTAAAGTGGATTGTCCCGCTAGCTATTGAAATAGGTTCAGTTTACATTTGCCAGGTGAATGCCAGACTATTTGATAAGCCCGAAAGAGTAGGTGAGGAACGGAATCGAGTCGGTGTTAACATAGTCTTAATCTTGTTGGCCGAATTGAGGCTAGTTTTCAATATGGCTTTCAGGCGCTTGACAAAGGCGGCCGTAAATATTTCCTCAACAGAAGTGTGACGGGGTCCCGTCAACTGTAGGACGCCTAGATATCTATAAGACTCATCCTTCGTCATTGTTTCAATGAGCGCCTGATTTTCAAGCCCCAACTCCGCATTTACCACTCACCGCCCTAAGTCAGTTCTCTGCACATGTTTAGCCTGAATTCCATTCAAATGTTTGAAAACTGTATAGACCCTATAGATGGTTGGAATTGAGGAAATCACCGCCCACTTCCATTCCTTTCATCTATTTTGTCAGACTTTTAAAAATGCAAATGAACGTATTTTTCATCAAATTTTCTCAAATTATTAGCATATATTGCTAGTTTTAAATATAAATTTCTTTTTTCACCTTTCTGAACTTGTAATTTTCTCATAGCATATTATTACATTTTATAAGTTATCTGAAATATTTGTATTACCATTAAAAAAATGAAAGCTTTGAGACTTTGAATCTTCTTTGATTCACAGAAAACATTTTTTTTTTCAATACTCATCATATTGCATGACATACTACAATTCATTCATAATACAGTAATTTCAAAATGAATGTAAAAAGTGATGTATTATCTTACTTTTATATAATTATGCAACTGGTATGAATTAGGAGCCTAAATAAAAAAAGGAAACTTTATTTTTGAAAAACTTCGATCCCCTGCGTCAGTGGTACCACTACAAAATTTCAAGAATAAAATGCTTCGACGAACGAACGCCTTCATCCAAACCAACACCTTCTTCAAGCAAATTCGGAACGAACGCCTTGTTCCACGTAAGCGTCGATATATACAGGGTGGACACGGTAGGGCTTACATATATGGCTAACTTGAATGCCACCCGAATTTTTCCAAGACAGGGGAGAAGCCATTCCACTGGGGCATTTTTAAATTTCGCAGTTTTAAAGTTGCATTCGGATCGGCCTATCGGTCAACTCCGTGCATCTTCGGATCAAGTTTATCATTTTAACTTCAAATGGATACCAGTGTGGAAAATATAGGTTATGTTAAGTAGTAATTACAAATAATAAAAGTGGTTAATTAATAAAGAAATAAGACATGTAGACTGGGAAGGAAATATAATTTTTTTTTCTATGCTAACAACTTTATGGAACGGGTGCAGAGTGACAAATACTATGAAATTATGATATTCGGCTTCCAGTTGGCGAAGAGTTAATTATTCTAACTCTTATTTGCGACATAAAAAGGTGTGTCATAAATAGATAGGACATGTTTTGAACAAATTCAATAAAATATCAAATCGGGATTAGGGCCCTAATCGCTGTAACTAAAGGTAATTAATATAAATTTCAAGTTTCCGCACGTGATATTTTATTCACTTTGTTCAAAACATGTCCTATCTATTTATGACATACCTTTTTATGCCGCAAATAAGAGTTAGAAATATTTAACTCTTCGTTAACTGGAAGCCGAATATCATTATTTCATAGTATTTGTCACTCTGCAGCCATTCTATAAAGTTGTTAGCATAGAAATAAAATTGCATTTCCTTCTCAGTCCACATGTCTTACTTCTTTATTAATTAAACACTTTCATTATTTGTAATTACTACTTAACATAACCTATATTTTCAACACTGGTATCCATTTGAAGTTAAAGTGATAAACTTGATCCGAAGATGCACGGAGTTGACCCATAGGTCGATCCGAATGCAACTTTAAAACCACGAAATTTAAAAATGCCCCTGTGGAATGGCTTCTCCCCTGCTTTGGAAAAATTCGGATGGCATTCAAGTTAGCCATATATGTAAGCCCTACCGTGTCCACCCTGTATGTATACGCTATAACTGCTCAAATTTAATAATTTTTTAAATAAAAAAACCCAGAAGTTCTATCAAATTAAACAATAAAAAAATATCTAAAATAATCTCAATTAATTATATATTATTTTAAAGATCAACATTAAAATGGTAACATTTTTGATCAGAACAAAATAAACTGTATAATATCGAAGCTCAGAACAACATATTCACTTTTCAAATTTTCTTTGTATAAATTGCTTCAATTCGGAAAGATTAGTAGGGTCGTGGATAGGGAAATAAGATTTGCCATGAGCTGCACTTGCAACCAACGACGTCAGCAAACTCGGTTTCTGTATAAAAATTATAGAAAACTTTTAAGATCTTCAATAAACATATTGAAAATTTAATATTATAATTAATTATATATCAGGGGAAAGTCGGGTAGACTCGGCAGTATATTGTTTTCAATAAATCTTACTCTCTACTGCAATAAATCAACATTT
The DNA here is from genome assembly GCA_932072015.1 of Andricus quercustozae. Taxonomy (NCBI): domain Eukaryota; kingdom Metazoa; phylum Arthropoda; class Insecta; order Hymenoptera; family Cynipidae; genus Andricus; species Andricus quercustozae. The sequence goes on from CAKNWU010295870.1 coordinate 8,912, forward strand.
TTTTCTTGTATAATTGTCCCAAAACACCAATTTACAAATATTGATTCATATATTTGATCGACTTAAAAGAACATTATTTTATACAGATCTTACGAGATTTCGTCGAAAACAATAAGATTTTTATCTCATTAAATTTCGACAAAACATTTCATGTAATATTTGCATAGACACGTTTAAATCTGTAGACTGGTTTTTGTTTGGATACATATATGAACTTCTGGATTATATCTATGCGACCTCATATTTGTATTTATTAATTTTACACATTTTCATAGTTATAATCAACATAAGTTATAAGCAACAACAGCTGATGGCGAGAATTTAATATTCCTAGTGGGCACACAAGTCCTAAAGTTGCACTATAGACGTCTTTTGGTGGACATCTTGAGGACGTATTTAGGATATCTCGATGCCCACTGGGTTGTAATCAGTCAAGAATTTTCAACTCAGATAATCCTTCGCTTTGCCACGTTAATCTTTTTCTATTTGTCAATGTAATCTCAAATAATAGGAAATCGCGAGATAACCTATATTTATATCCCGAAATATCCGAGATTCCGACACGGAAATTTATATATCCATTGGATGTTTCTGGAACTTTTTAGGCATATTAAACAATTCCATATGAGATATTACAATATTTAAGATGCCTCATGTGGGACTTTCAAATATCCAAAAAATGTCCCAAAACATTCCAAGATATCTTCAGATATCTTCTACGTTAATATTTTTCTGTCTCTGCTTCAATTGAATATTTTGGTATATCATTCTCAATGTTTAATTAGCTAAGGCTGTGTATAACAGGGTGGCTCTTAGCTTTCAAAAGAAAAAATTTCTCATTCGCTAGTTTTGTTCGAATGCCAAAAAAAAAAATCTACAAATTTGAGGGAAATCGGTTAATATTAATCCGTGCCCGAAAGACCGTGAAGATTCCCATTGATTTAAACGGGAAAATTGAGGACTAACGTAATATTATAAAATTTGAAGACCCTTTTATGGGGTCCAAAAATATCCTCCATAAGTGCTAATTGAGAGTTTAACTTAACACTAGAAGTACCGGGCGGGGTCAATTGACCCCTTTCGATTTTTGAAGTGGTAAATCTCCGCAGAGGTTGCTTGCAGAGAGATGGCGTTTTGTGACTTTTAATTATTTATAAATAGGAATATTTGACCATTTTTTTCGGAAATATTGGATGTGCACTTTAAAAAAAAATTGACTTTTTATATTCTGTTACCGATAGGGGTCAATTGATCCCTATAACGTTTTGGCTGGTATTTCATTACTTTTTTCCACTTCTGCGCATCAGGTCTGATTTATATCGCTTCTATAACGTGTGTGTGATATTTCTAATCCTGAAAAATATTACTGCTCTTCTATTTAACAAGGAAATAGATGATATACTGCCTGCTGAAGTTTGCATTTATGGTCGGTTCTTCCTCTACTCTGCTTCAAAACATTTTTGGACTATCAGTTCTACTACCGGTGTATAACATTCTACGTTTATAGTCATGCGCTAGGAATAAGCACATTTCGACTGTCCCGAAGAATAAGTCACTAACCAATTTTTCCGAAAACAGAGCGTATCAACTGTATTATGCGTCGCTAGCGTGTCGCATCTCGATTTAAAAATACATAGAGATACGACACTCTAGGGAAGTAAAATATAGTTGATAAACTCTGCATGTGGAAAACTTTGTTAGTGACTTATTTTTCTGGACAGTCGATTTGCAGTAAGTTAAAATGTACACTGTTAGAAAAATCTGTATGAGGTTTAATATGCATGTGTGTGAAGAAAATATGCACTATCGCTACTAAAATTTAACATACATTGGTGTAGTGGATTTAATATACATGTGTATTAAATTTAATATACAGGTCGGTACAGCAGTTTGCGCGAAAACTCAAAGTGCTTTCATTTCTTTAAATCTTGTCAAATATTCGCAATTAAATTAATAATCTATAGTTCGTCGACTGAAATGTTATTTATAATGAAAGTGCAATGTACGGGTGGAACTTTTCCCTAAATTCGCTCTAAATGGTCAAAATTTAAAGCGAATACAGTTCATTGTAGGTTAACTCTGTTATTTATTTGTTTAATTGAACTTTTCGACTTGAAATTCAATTTTATTGTTGTTTAACAGGAAGAAGGTATCATGTTTTATTATTTAGGATCGAAAATGATTGCTAAACTTTTTTTGAATTTGTGTAAAATAGAATTATCTTATTTTTATTATGATTCACACGAATGTATATGAAACTTAACATACACGCTCCTAATGGCGATTTCATAAGCTTGATATATTAATTTTAATACACATGGGTATATTAAATTTAATATTATTTTTAACAGTGTACGGCGCATACTCGGATCGGGGAGTACAGCGGCACCACACGATTTAGCTTGCTGTTGCAGTAGCAGCAGAAGCGACATCGGTAGGACTACGCTGGGGTAGGCATTTTCACTTCTTTGTTGTACTTTTTCAGGACTCACTACTCTTCTCGACTTATATTAATGATGTAATATGAATATAGCATCCTTCTATCATTAACTTTTGAGGGTAGAAACTGTTTAAAATCATTATTTGACACCCAACGCGGGTAGGGGTCAATTGACCCCTCGTGGTAAACAAAGGTGGCAGAAAATCCCGGTACTTCTAGTGTTAAGGGAGTTCAAACTAGGACCCGACCTCTAAATTGAATTGTCTCATTTTACATCATAAATACTACAATTACATCTTTTTTAGATAATTACGGCCTATTCCTATTTTGAATCAAATTTGCATTCTGAGTTAAAAATTGTCTAATTTCCATAGTTTTTGTGGTAAAACTGCATATAAGGTCGATCACCTTCGATTGTGTTAAAACTCACATATTTTATGTATTTTTTTATGCTAAAAACGAATCTGCCCGAAAAAAGTGTGGCTCTTACCATTTTTGAGATATCAAGATTTTTCTATCGAAAATTTCGATTCTTTCTATGTTTTTTGAAAATACACTGATATTACGTATTTACCACGGAAAACATGACGTACCTACCCCTCCCCTTCACCGATGCATTACCCTCTTAACCATGCGACCCCCTCCCCCCAATATTACAACAGTTGGAAAAGGGACCGTGTGCCTTCGAATTCGAAATGATCCCAACTGGGGGGCATTTACAACTGGTAGTTACCCCAGACCCCTTTCCACCGGTTTTTGGAGGGGAGTTGAACTACGGTAATTACTTATTGATAAATGAAATGCGTGTGTATGTCTCGTGACTAAAAACTAGAACACTCGTGCATTCCCTCGCCTATAGGAGCATATCTATGTAACACGATAACCAGCCTCAACACTTCCGCCGTTAGAGTGTTCCATATACATTCCACGATCAGTACATAATTGAAAGAAATGACTTCTTGGAAGTGCTTTTGTGAATACATCTGCCAACTGACATTCCGTGTGTACATACCCCACTTCTTTCTCACGACCTTCAACTTTTTCACGAATATAGTGGTACTTAACGTCTATATTTTTGGTCCTTTTGTGGAACTCCGAATTTCTAACAAGTCTAATGGCGCTCTGATTGTCGACATGCAACTTTTGTACACTCATGACCATTAAGTAACGTACGCAACCATACAGCTTATTTTGCGGCACTTTAGGCTCCGATTCCGTTCGCCATACAAAAAACCTATACTGTTGTTGGCCTACGCTTCGCTATATCGCTCGCGAAATCAGCGTCAAAGTACCCGAATAACTCGATTTTGGCCCCTCCTACTCGGTAATCTTCACTGCCTGCCAGTGACGATTATTGTGTTTCTTTAAAAACTTACTGACCGTGTTTACTGCGTATGAGATATCCAGGCGAGAAACTACTGACAAAAACATGAGAGAACCGACGGCTCCTCTATAAGGTACACCGTATTTGTTTTCATCTGAATCAATCGGATACAATACTGATTATGGATCCGTCGGTACCGATATTCTCACCCAGGGTTATCTCAAATTCCTCACTCAGTGCTTTCACGATATCACTCAAGACTTCTGTAGATTTCGCGGCAATCGTATCAATCATCAAGCAAATTTCTGTTTCAATATTCAGTGCCATTGTAAGTTCGAAGTGTCCTCATTGATCAGCCAAATTTATTGAACACTAAACGCTCGACTTCTTTGAAACGCTCGATCACGTCAAACTTATGCCGGATGAAATGAATGAACCGAAAACCTGTGGCATCGTCTTTGAATGGTACGTAAAAACATACTGTTCACGCTCTTCACAGAAAAACTCTACCGCGTTTTTCACGCACAAACCGTTCACTAGATCAGAAAAAAGATTCTTTGCCAGACTTGGAACGAGAAGCACTTCTTCAATCACTCCACCTTGCCACACGAAAACCTTCAAGCCAGCCGACTGATCTTTGTTATTGTCACTTAACTGCTTCTTGCACTGATTCGCACAATGCCCTTTTTCTTGGCACCTGAAACACTCGATATTATTCTTCAAGTGACGAGTTTTCTTACTTCCGTCTTCCTTGGTTTTCGAGTTTTTCCTTGAACTGACATTTTTTATCACTGCCAGGGCACTTACGCTGTCACTTTCTTTCTCGATACGACTCTTTTCCCTGATGAGTCGATCTATAAGATATTCCCCTGTTAGCCGTTAAGTTCCACACTATCCCACGCTGTCTGTAGAACACTGAATTTCCCAGTCAATCTTGTGAGAATTTTTGCCATTAGTGCTACATCTGACACCTTTTTGCTGAGATCTGTTAACTGCCTTGCCATATTCTGGACTTTCGAAACATGCTGAATTACTGAATCGGTCGGCGGCATTTTGTATACGCATGAAAACGTTGTGTGAGCGAGAAACAGTCGAAGCCGACTTCTGTTCATGCATAGTGCTTAGTTTATCCCACATGGCCTTGGCAGTAGTACATACAAGTACCCTCTGCAGCTGCTCGTATGACATTGCCGGCGCGATGATCGCCGTTGCCTTGGCATTGTCACGGACCCACGCTTTTGTGAGTGTTGCATTCCCGGGTAAAAATATTTGTGCTTGGGTTTGGCTTGGGTAAAGACCAATCCAAGGCAATTTCAAGTCATTCTGTATGTCTAGCTCGTGAGACGGAACCATACTTATTTTTATGTCTCAGACCCTCTGAGGGTCATCACTAATCCGCTTTAAACTTTATAAAATGTTTATATTATTTATATTTATGGTATTTATTTAATATGGAGTAATAACTTTATTTGTCTGCAATAATTATTATTCTTTGGATGACGAATCTAAAAATGTTGTCCATTTTTTCCTATCTCCAACAGTTCACTAGATACTTCTAGAAAATTACAGTCTTAATCTTTTTACGGAAAATTTTATATGCCTGCAGTTGTTGAGACAGACAGGTTCCGAATTTCTTACTTAAAAATTAGTTATTAACAAATTACAAGTTTTATAAGTTGTAAAATTTTAAACCTTAGCAGATGTCAACTGCTTGGTCCTAACCTAGCTACCTGATTCTTGGAAATGGGCAGGCCCTGCCGGTGGGGTCCATAGTTTATTGAGGTCGCAGTATAATGGACAGTCAAATTTACAAACGAAAACTGTTTTAATTTTGACCCTGGGAAATTTTAAAGCCACAAATTGGTAATATAATTTTCTTTAAAAGCAATTCGGTATATTTATGAAGACAAGTCTTCGTGTGCTTGGCTTGGCACAGTTTACAGCCATAAATGCGAGAAGTCCGTGTATCTCCAATGTCTAGCTGGTGAGACGGAGCTAGACATCACGGTCCTAGAGACATATTCGAGACATATCGAGACATATTGAAGACACTCAAGCCAAAACCAAGCACAAATATTTTTACCCGGGTTATCACCTTTTTGATCCGCTGGTTTCACTCTTGATCCGTCGACTACTTTATAAATTTCGTTTGCCATTAGCACTGCTGTGATTTGAAATTTCCACACTTGGAAATTTGTGCCATCAAACTGCTTGATTGTCCTTACCGACATGTCCTCTGACGTTTTTTCTCACTACTTGCCGTAATGGCCGCGGCGATCACACTAGCCCACACGCTTCCACGCCTCGAAACAAATCCGCGAACTGCGATTTTCCTTTCACCTTAGTTTTTTATATAAACTCACGCCACTAACGTACCTGGGCCCATAACCTGTGAAGGCCAGTGTAAAATCAGCGTAAACGTTTATTCAAGTTGAACTAAGATAATTATTTATTGATAAATGGAATGCGTGCCTCTGGTACAGTAGTTCATCAATATTAAAAACTAGAACGCTCCCAAACGGCTGATCGGAAACACTCGTGTATTCCCGGGTCTAAATGTAGATCCGGGAACCAGCCTCAACAATACACGATCAACAACCTCAACAATACATAAAGTTTTAAAGAAAAAAAAGTCGAATTTTCGATAGAAAAATCTCGCTATCTCAAAAACGGTAACCGAGTGACACTTATTTCGGGCAGATTCGTGTTCAGCATAAAAAAATACATAAAATATGTGAGTTCAAAAAAATCGAATGTGATCGACCTTTTATGCAGTTTCACCGTTTTTGTTTAAAACGTTTTTCTTGGATGCTCGGGTTAGAATTAAAAAAAAAAGTTTTACACAACAACTATTGAAATTAGCCAATTCTTAACGCTAAATACAGATTACATTCAAAACAGAAATAGGCCCCAATTATCTAAAAAAGATGAAATTCTAGTATTAATGGAGTAAAATGAGGAAATTCAATTGTAAGCTTGGGTCCTGGTTCCAGCGCTCTTAACAGTATGGTTAATGATCACATTAAAAAATGTTTTTCATAAAAACAATTATGAATGAACAAGTTCCTAATTTTCACTCATTTTTTAACTAATTTTATATTGTTTAAGCAATTGTTATTAATTGTAATATGTTTAAATAATTGATTTGTTAGAAATCGAAGAATAGGTATATATTATATGCGTTATGATTCTTTATAATGAATATGAACAATATGTTATTATTTGTTTTATCAAAGAGAAATGGGAAAAACGTACACTCAAACTCCGAGTTACTAATTTTATATTGTTTAAACAATTGTAATTTACTTGTAATATGTTTAAATAATTGATTTCTTAGAAATCGCGAAATAGGCATATATTGTATGTGTTATGATTCTTTATAATGAATATGAACAATATGTTATATTTGTTTTATTAAAGAGAAATATGAAAAACGTACACTCAAACTCCGAGTTAATGCGCCTCACTATAACTCATTCCTACAACTGCTGGCCTCGTGTGGGCTCGGAATGGGATGATGTGCGGTGCAAGAACGGCTGCTGCGACATGCCTAGCAATACATCGGAAAGCCATCATGCAGCCCTGCCTGTTTATGTTTGGATTAGCTCCGAGATATGCGGTTAGCAATGCCCATAATCCTGCTTAACTCGACGTTTAAGCATATTTTTTAACAATTTTACAACAAACTTAGAAATTCCTAAATACCTTTTTATTTGCTAATGTCCCACTTAGTTTTTAAACGAATTTTTCATTTTTTGAACCATTAAAAATTGTTGAAATAATTTTTTTTCTCTTAAAATGCGTAAACCGTAGTAGACTATCATCGTCCACTTCGACACGCCAAGACAAAAACATTGCTCCACTGAGCTCGGCTGGTCCTGACTCCTAGACTTCTCCGCGCTCACGCCACGACTTTTGTCTTACTCGCTTTAAGGAGTTCTCCGTTAAATAAACAACTCAGCATTATCAATAACTCAACATTTATTAACAGTCGAGATTAAAACCGAAGCACGCCACAAGTGTTCCGACTCACATACGCCCACGAAACTCCTCTCTTTTCACTTACTTTCGTCTCCCCCTTCTACTCCCTCTATCTGCGATTCAGGTAAAAACTTAATAGTTTCCCCGATTTAAATTAAAATAGCTAACAAATTTACCAGAAATGCTGTAAGTAATATAAATATTAATATCTTTTCCTATTCCCACGAATAAAATTGTTCAATTAATTAATTTATCATACACATACTATTAAGAATTCGTGAATTCTAAGATATAACTACATATAAACAATGTTTAGTTAATTCAACACTTCAAATAATTCCGAAATTACAAAAATTGGTTAAATAAATAAAAATAATAAATAAATACATACTTAAAGACGTCAAAATTGGTTGAAAATCGCGTTTTCTCTGACAAGATGTATCGAAATAAAAAGTGTGGCTTAAACAATTGAAAAATTATTTAAACAAGCATTTGTACTCTTAAAACTGATAAACGAAATCATGAAGTGAAGAAAACACTATGATTTACACAGTTTTATAGACAAAAAATCCTTTGAATAATTTTAAATTGTTTAAAAAATGAAAAATGATTCTTAAAACTAAAGGAAACATCAAATAAAGAGGTATATCAAAATATTCAAATTTATTTTGAAAATTGCTAAAGAAACACGTATTTGGTGTTTCTTTTCAATGATCTATATATTTAAACATTACCAGTATTATTTAAACAGTTTAAAAATTATTTATGCAAATAATAAAATTGTTCACATTTATTATAAGACTCATAACACCTATACAATGTACCTATTTTGCGACGCCTTCAAGAAATCAATTTTTTACAAAAATTAAAATTATTTAAAGAACAAAAATATTGTTAAAATATAAATGGAAATTAAAAAATTATTCATTCATGACTTTTTTGCCAAAAAGGTTGCTTTAATATGATCATTAACCTTAATATTACGTGAAACTCCCAATTAGCACTTATGGGAGATTCTTTGGCGCCCCATAATAGGGTCGACAAATGTTATAATATTAAAAATGATAGCCGATTCTTATTTCCATACGAGGTCTTTCTGGAAAGTATCCAACCTTGTGCTCTAACTTTGTACCTAGTACCTAGTTTTTACCTAGTGTACGCAATCAGTCTCTGGTCACTCAGTGCTTTAAAAATGTCGGACGATAGTCGCCAGTGGCGCCTCATAGCGGTATTTCGGATGCGTAAGATGATAATAATAATAGTAATTTTAAAATTAACTTGAGAAGTAAATCAAATTATAAGAAATCAAGAAATAACAAATAAATATACATAAATAATGATTAAAATAATTATTTATGAATTTCTAATTATTTTCCGCATAGTTTTTTAAATAAAATTGTGTTTTATAAAAATTGTCAGTAAAATAATAAAAAAATATTTTGAAGTTTAAAGTGGAATTTATTTTAAACTTTTAGCAACATTTGCCCATCTATAGGAAAATGAGATTTTTCTCGACGTGTTGATGGGCATCAAATACATAACAGATAACAATTGTGCAACGCAGATCATCCGTAGATTGTGATTGTCAGGTTCTGCGTGCAATAACGCACTCATCTCGCCAGCATGGACTGTCGGGCACAAATCTGCTAGCGCTTTGAGTCGCATTTCGCCAACACACTCTACATCACACAATGCCGTGAGAATGTGACGAAGAGTCTGCTGTCACTATGAGGGCAGAATTCTTTCTAATAACATTTAATTTTCCTATAGTTATTAATTATAAAATTAAATGTTATTAGAAAGTTAGATAAACCATTTTCAAAACAATATGGAATGTATTGTTTAATTTTATGGATTTTTGGAAATATTAAAAAAATGTTGGGATTTTTTTGAAACTTTTGAAATATTGAAAAATTGAAAACTTTAATTATCGTTTATTTTCCGGAAATGTACAAAAATATAAAGTATCTACAATTTTTCAAAAACTTACTTTAGTTCGAAAAATTTTCACCGGAATTACGATTTCTATCTTTATTTATTTTTTTTGTTGCAAACTTCATTTTTAAAACATAACCAAATCAATATCAATATTACACAAAAATTCATTAGTCTACTCAAATAAATAGTTCTTTGAAAATTATAGTTTTTTAAAACTCGCGGGCCAACGCAACGGCCAAAGCAACTCAAAATGTGGAATAAGTGTGAGAGTTAATTAATGAAAATCGTCGTTCAACAGCGAGAGAGACCTTGTGATTTCAAAAACTATAGTTTCGGAAATTTTGAACCAAGATTTGGAGATAACACCAAAAAGTGACGACTGGGTCCTTCACCACGACAACGCACCTGCCATTCATCGCAGCCTATTCAGATATAACTGGCGAAACACGGCCTTACACAACTTTGGCAGCCCACATACAAACCTGACCTGGTTCTCTGTTATTTTTGGCTGTTTCCCAAATCAAAGTATCCTCTGAAAGAAAGCCGAATTCAAAACCTAAAGGAAATAAAACAGAATGCGACCAAGCAGCAGTTAGATATTCCAATAGGTGACTTTAAGGAGTGCTTCCGAAAGTAGGAGGATCGCTGGAAGCAGGTTTTAGTTTCCAACGGTGAGTAGTTCGAAGGGGGTATCACTGCCATTGACCAGACTATGAATAAGGGCAACCCTACCCAGATAACATTCTGTCGGCACACTGATGGCGTATGCGCACGCAGATCTGCGGATCGGCGCGCAGATTGTGCTTTCACCTGCTGAGACACATGCGTCATCATATGCCTGGCATATGTCTAGCAGAATCTGACGCATAATCTGCTACGCGTATCGCTAGCAGATCTGACGCATAATCTGTTGCGCATATCGCTTGCAGATTCGACGCATAGTGCGATAAATATAAAGTATTAAAATATATGCAACTTATATAAATGTTAAATAAAAAACAAGTAATATATTTAATAAAAATTTTATTTAAATATATAAAAAGTATTTACAAAAGGTTTATATAAATAAAATGTTAATTATTCAACAAATACTGTTTTGAGTTCAGGGAACCGAGGGAAACTTTTGCTACATTTCGTTACTGCAACAGATTGCAATACA
>CAKNWU010295972.1:1228-18945 GCA_932072015.1 Andricus quercustozae
AATGGTAGAGCCTCAGTTCGTGGGCGAACTTTCGGACCCTTTCCGTGAACGGCCTACCAGATAATATTTAGTCCATCCAATCTTCTTGTTTAGTTAATGCAAGGGTCTTTGGGTCTTTTGATCAGCGTTTCGCCAGTTCGACGTCATGTTTCCATCTAAAATATTTTCAGCAACCCGGATCTCGAGGGTGATCGGCACTTTTTGCCAAGCCATTGTTGGGTACTCTGCGCGTTCGATCTTTTTGAGCTAGGAAAAGCGTGCGTCCATCCTTGTAGAGCCCCGCATGCTATAATAAGGCTGCATACTCTGGGAAGTCTGCGGGTATCCCAGAGTCAACCAGGGGCCATTCAGCTTTTGGCTTGGGGTTTTTTCCTTTGAGACCATCGTGTGTAGAAGCAGACATTCCTTCTAAGATGTTATGAGCTTGTCACAAAGCTCCTTGAGGGGGATAATATTTTTAGTATTTTCCTTTAATGCCAGTGTCTTCTGGATCTTATATACCTCTCTCTAAAAATTCTCTATCTCGTCGGACTTAGGTGCGTATTCTCCTCTTTGCTTCAAATAACACCCGTATTAGTTTAAAAATGTGCTGCTTGATTGTCAGTGACTTTGACTTGTTTAGTGTGTAATGGTAGAGCCTCAGTTCGTGGGCGAACTTTCGGACCCTTTCCGTGAACGGCCTACCAGACAATATTTAGCCCATCCAATCTTCTTGTTTAGTTAATGCAAGGGTCTTTGGGTCTTTTGATCAGCGTTTCGCCAGTTCGACGTCATGTTTCCATCTAAAATATTTTCAGCAACCCGGATCTCTAGGGTGATCGGCACTTTTTGCCAAGCCATTGTTGGGTACTCTGCGCGTTCGATATTTTTGAGCTAGGGAAAGCGTTCGTCCATCCTTGTAGAGCCCCGCATGCTATAATAAGGCTGCATACTCTGGGAAGTCTGCGGGTATCCCAGAGTCAACCAGGGGCCATTCAGCTTTTGGCTTGGGGTTTTTTCCCTTGAGTACATCTCTTAAAAATTGTTTGCGACAGCTTATTAATTATAGTAACCATATTTTGCAGAAACCCTTGGCCCAGGGACTCTCAATCTGCAATCTGTGGTTGAGTCAAATGACTTTGTCATAGCCCCTCTGGATCAAGAAAGCACAGGAGGAAAACTTTCGTGAACAGCTTTTCGACAAGATGATACATAGCATCATCCACAGAAATCTGAAGTTTCAGTCAATGTCGTATGAGCTAAGGTTTGCTTTCCTCAAATCATCAGTAGTGAAGTCGGCCATGAAGGGTTTTATTTTGGCGTATCAAGACGGTGTGATTTCAACTTTAGCTTATCGTTGCCACATTTTTAGTCAAGACATTCCCGATGATAGCTAGATAACGTGTCGTGCACACCTCGAGCACTTAGGACACAAGCTATCTAGTTATGCAACTCATGCGGGAACTATGTAAATCCAAAGGACAATCTAGCACTAAGAGTGCGTTATTGCCATTTCTTACGGCATTAGTCCTGATGCCGCTCCGTTGAGCGCTCCTAGGGAAATATAGTCAATTATCGAAAATGATGCGTTTCATTGTGCCTTTGGATATACTTCGTCCCCGCACGTGTTGGATAACTAGAATAATAGATAGTATGTGCCCTAGATGCTCGCGGTGTGCATGACACGCTCTGCAGCTATCATCGGGAATATCTTGACTCAAATTGTGGCGACGGTATGCTAAAGTGGAAATGACCTAAACTTGCGGATAGAGGGTCCCTGTAGTAAGGATTTTTGGTGAATATGTTTACAATAATTAATAAGTAGTCGTTGATAATTGTCCAGAGATGGTCCCGAAGAAAATACCCCCAAGCACGTAACAGTCTTTGCGAAATCAAGTTGCCTACCTCTCGACAACTGGATATGAAAGCAAAGCGCTTCATCAACCGCTGCATGAACAAGCCGCAGACGAAGAGCAGAAAGCTACATTAAGATTAACCGCGGAAAGCAGGAACGCCCAGAGAGATAATAGTGATTTCAGGACCAGGAGGAAAATTAACACCCAGCTTGCTCCTAAACCCCAAGCGAGGGGTTTGGTAGATTCAAATCGAAAGTTGAAACTGATGATCGATGAAAAGACCAAATGAATCTTACATCAACTGAACAAAATGATTTGCCCTTGCAAACTGAAAATGTCAAAGTGCTGACAATCAATCAACACATTCTTGGCAATATACGGGTGTTGTCTGACACAAGAAGTAGAATACAGAAGAGGAAGGGTTGGGTCAGGGATAATGAACAGTTCCACGCTGACCCATCACGCCTCTTCAGCGATCTCCCTGTTTCTGTCAAAAATCCACCCAAACCCGACAAGGAAGACACTTTTTGGAGAGAGGTTTAGAAGATTCTCAAAACACTGGAATTAATTGAAATCACTAAGAATATCATCCGCTTCGAGGAGATTTGCGACAACTTCATAATATCTAAGGAGGAATGTCCATCAATCACTGCCGAATTGTAAAGAAAGCGCTAAAGGACATGATAAACTTTTCCGCTGCAAAACCAGATAGTATCAATAACGTCTGGTGGAAGAACCTAACTGAGACACATCAAAATCAGGCCCTCATCTTTACGTCATATTTAAAGTGGGAGACGCCCATTCAACAACGTGGCTCAAAAAAGGGGTATCAGGCTACTGAGAAACCTGCTAATTGACAGGTGTGTCTGCAAAGACGAAGCATCTTACCAGCACCGCCTGTCGATCGCCTAGATTGACTGCCGGAAGGCTTTCGATTCAACCTCAAATAGACTTATCATCTGGCTGCTAGAAAGCTTGAAAGTTCATCCACACATAGTGAGACTTAGAAGTGGGTCAAAATCCATGTTTGGTAAATTTTTTTTAAAGTAATTAATTCTTTTCGCCTGTTCCTTTTACGATGCAATAGAGCTAAGTAATAACTCGAAAGTACATTCTTGTTTTTTTTTTTAATTTCTCAGAGGTGGTTGCTTTTTTCAATATTTTGCGTTCACGGTTTCAGAGAGCTGAGTAATAGCTCAAACGCACTTCCTTCTTGTTTTAAAATAAAAAATACAAAAGTTATGCGGCTTTTTCTGATTAGGTCCGCCTTTTTTGGGACTCGCCATTATTTGATAAGAGTTTACTCGCAAACGATTGCTTGCTTTAGATGCTCCTTTCGAAATTCAATAGAGCTAAGTAATTGCTCAAAAGTCATTACTTGTTTCATTTTTTTAATTTAATGCGTGAAAGTTAGACAGTTTTTTGTGTCTTCTGAAAAAATCGGGGTTTGACTCTTACGCCCTTATGTCCCGGACCCTTCATATATTTTCAAAAAAAAAGAAAAAAAGTGAATATAGAAATACATTTCTTGAACTGACTGAGAACCGGGCACCCATAAATTTCTTTAACTAATCCCATTAAATTACTAAAAACTAATAGATATGTCACAGTGTCAGGTTTGCAATTCGTTGCGATCGAAAATCTACAAAACAAAATGCTGGTGCTGTCTTTAAGTTATAATTATGAATTTTTTTAAATTGAAGAAAATGGGATCAGATCTTATAAACACAAAGAATAATCTAAGGTATGGGGCGATCAACATTTTTTCATTTCCTTTTTTTGGGACACCAAAAGAATACTGAAAGGAGCGTTAGAATTTTACGAAAACAAAATTTTTCTCCGTGTAGGAAAATTAAAAATTAGAAAATTTAATTTTACAGATAATATATCTAACCTACTTTCAAAACCTTCAAAAATTGTTTGAAAATTTCATAAAATGGCCATAAGGAGCTAAACATTGCATACAGATAATGGGTAATAATTAACTGCTTCAATATAGTATTTTAGGAATAGTATGAATGTTCAAAATAACTCACAGAGAACGTCCTATCATTGAATCTATAATAAGTGTTTCCCTTGAAGAAATATGTGTATCCGTGATATGTCAGAGCAGTATCCATATTATCTGGGAGCCCTTCCCAGTTTGATATCAATTTTGGATATGTACTCTTCACGGGTGGTCTTTGGGCAGGGTCGAACCTCCAGAACTTGGTACCCTTGTAGAAATATATTTTGCCATTTCCGGTCCAAACAGTGGCTGCGTCAATATTATCTGGAATTCCTGTGAATCCTTCGCTGATATCTTTGGGATAATCGCCATCCATTTTTTTTCCGATATATCTCCAGTACTTTGAGCCCTGTAATTACGTTAGTAAAATATTTATAATAACGGAGGTTCCTAAATACTAATCTGCAAATTGAAACTATTTACTAAGAAGCTCTTAGTAGATCTCGAAATAATGAAATTGTGAAGAAACAAGTCAATGTCTCAGTAAATCATTGTTTCATAATTTGTTTGTCTACATACTAAATAAATAATAATAAATAAATAATATAAACATTCTGTACAATTTAAAGCGGATTAGTGATGACCCTTGAAACCTTAAAAGCGTTGTGGTTTGTCTTCGAGTTATAAATCTCTCAGGTTCTTTTCAAATCGAATAATCTTTTCTCAAGGCATACATTTTTGTCTTCAAGTCGCAAATATTCGTCTTAAGACATCAAAAATATTATGGTTCCGTCTCACGTGTTAGACATACACAATAACTTGAAATTGTCTTGGATTAGTCTTTACCCAAGACAAGTTCAAGAATAAATATTGTTACCCGGGTTACCATGAGCGATGGTAGGAAACTGAATCACATATGCATGACGCACCCTTATATATTACACGGGAAAAAGTGGATATACTCAGATTCACTATTTCACGTTGTTAATTTGAAGTTTACTTGTACGCATTGTACCGGAAACCATTTGCATAGTTTATGATACTGTTTGAGGTAGATATTGGAAAATATACAATACCTATAGTCAGCGTTACTACTTCAAGTTGAAAAAAGAAAGATTACTACGACAAGCAGCTTTAACAACTATTCGATATAGTACAGTTGCACTTACTATATAAGCTGTTATGAATTACTAATTTGCATAGTAAGCTAAGAGTTGTGAGTTTGACTATTGCAAGTGAGCTCGATCTTCTTTCTTGCATTACAATAAGTGCTGCCCGAGATTGTCAAATTTACTATTTGGAATCGTAAACATGTGTGCCAAGTTGAAAAAGATATTTTACTATGCGACATTGTAAGATATACTTTTTGAATCGCACCAAGTACTGAGTGAAAGTATTAACATTAAAATTTCAAATAGTAATGCTGCAAACTAAAATGATAAGTACAGTGACGTAACGAGAAGCATTGAAGCCTACTCCGAAAAATTTTGTAATAGGAGTTCAGTTTGAAATAAAAAAATTTGCTCACTGCGTGGCCACATTCTCATCACCCAGGGCGCGCTTCTTTTGGATCTCGCGCTTCGTGTTCGATTATATTGTATTTATAATATTATTTAAAAATGTTGCCCTCCACGTGGGCACATTCCTATATTTTATTTTTAATAATGTTTTTTGAGACTTACACAAAAACTATACTTTTATTAAAAAATAGTCTAAAGACAATTTTTATATATTTTTGAAATTAATAATTTTGATTAACAATATTTTTTCTTATCTTGCAAGATGGATCATAAAATCTAAATATTAATAAAATTGTTTTCGATTAAGAGAAAAACTATGTATTTTATTTATTAATCACATTTGGATTAGGGTGGTCCAAATACAAATTAATAATTCGAGGAATAATTACTTTTAAAATAGCCCCCTCATAAGTCCGTTTTATAGGGTCCCAAAAACCCCCATAAGTGAAAAATTGGGTAAGCTAGCTTTTGGCGCTAATTATGTTTTTTGGGGAGTTTTTAAAATACAAATTGTTTCTAATACATAAAATACTACTTTCTACTTATAAATAGATGTGAAAATATATTTTTTAAACAATTTATTATTTTTTGATAATAATCTTCTCTTTGAATACTTTTAGAAATTTGCGGTTTTTTCTTAAATTTTCAACTTTTCGTCCACTTTTCACTTAGTTTGGCAATAATTAATCAAATTTAACAAAAGTAATTGTATAAATGAATGATTCATGTTTATAACTATCTTCTCCTATAATTGGGAGAGTTGGAAAGGGAGATGGACTAGTCGTCCCGAAATTTCGGGATGACTAGCCAAACCTTTGAAAGCTATTTGAATACTCATCCGGAATTTTGGGACGCAGAAACATTTCGTAAATATTAATATCAATTTAAAAAAAGGCTCTCAGTAACTACTTCAAGGAATATTTATGTTTAATATGACCAAGTATTTTAAACATATGTTTTATTCCAGAAAAATATATTCAAACAAAAGAAAGAGATTGATTAAAAAATTATTCTCTCTATTTTTTATTTATTTCTTGTTCGTAACTAAAAAAGTTAACACAGATTTAAAATTTTTAGAAAAAACCGCAACTTTGAGCAATTTTCTAAAAGAAGATAGTTATAAACAAAACAATTTTTTAAACAATTATGTTTCTCAACTTGCATTAATTATCACCTTACTAAGTGAACAGTTGACAAAAAGTGGAAAACTTCAGAAAAAAACCCGCAACTATCAAGCATTACTACAGGAGATGATAGTTGTAAACAATAAAAATTTGTTTGAACAATTATGTTTGCTAAATTTAATTAATTTTTACCTTGCTCAAACTGAAAAGTGGACAAAAAGTAGAAAATTTCAGAAAAAGCCGCAACTATCTAGCAGCATTCCAAGAGATTATTATAAATAATTATAAATTGTTAAAAAAATTAATTATATTACATTTAATTGATTATTGCATTGATCTAACTGAAAAGTTGAAAATAAGTTGAAAAATTAGGAAAAACCGCGACTTTCTAACATCATTCAAAGAGAGTATTATTAAGAATAATAATAAATTGTTTAAACAACTATGTTAAATATTGTTTGTTTGTACTGCGAGAGGAAGATTCCGTGAGGTCTCTCCCTAGCGCTTAAGCTATAAGGCCTATTGTGCCAAAGACCGATGATTATTCGGTTTTGAGGTTTTAAAAATGCACTTTGAAAATTTTGTATACCTCGAGAGGGGTTTCGCGGTGGCGGTAGGGAGGGGGGGGGGGGGCCAAGAAGTCTCTGGTTTTTCGAAAAAAATACGTTAACTGCTAAATAGTGATAGTAAAATAGTGTAGCAATGACGTGATGTGTGCAGAAAGCCAAATGACAGCTGATAGCTCAACCGTACTGGATCGTACTATAAAAATGTACTTTCGGTAAAAGTCGCATCTGCCTTGGCGGGAATTCTTTTTATTGTTTATTGACAAGTCCGAATGATTGGCGAATGCAGCAGCATCACTGCAATTGGAATGAAAAAAAGATTTTTCTTCTGAATAATAAACCTGGTATCTGAAAAGGAAAAGTGTACACGTGATAAAAGGATGCCGCTGTGAAATCGCTGATAATAATCGATAATAATTTTGCAAATTTTTCCTGCAAAAAAATTGTTACTCACTTCGAAGTCTGCTGCATTGAATAATTTCTATTTTAATTAATTTGTACACAGAATCTCTCCGAGTGCAGTATCTCGATATTCAAGAATAATAAATCTTTGTGAATAAGGGCGATGATTTTAAAATGTCTGCAAAGGTTTGCAGATTATAATATTTCCAATAAGAAATTTACATTTGTCCTTGAAGATATTCAATTCATAATTTTCTCCCTAGTGATAGCAGCTTTTTGCGAGGTTTCTGAGTGTGTATTGTGTCTGAGTGTGCCTTTCTGTGGGCGTTTTACCTTCTGGGAATGCGAGTAATATTATTGTTCTATAAAGCGAGAATAGGGCGTACAAGACTCACCTTATTTATACGATTCCACGTAATGCGCCCTTTCCATATGTTTTTTGTACGTTAAAAGACAGCAAGATATGTAAATAATTCAATTAATAATTTTAAAGAAAATTGCAAAATTATTATCGATTATTATCATCGAGTTTACAGCGGCATCCTTTTATCGCTTGTACACGTTGCCTTTTCCGAGACCACGTTTATTATTCTAAGAACAAATGTACTTTTTATTCAAATTGCAGTGATGCTGTTGCATTCGCCAATCATTCGGACTTGTCTATAAACAGTAAAAAAAAAAGAAATTCACAAATTGCATTTTTCATTCTGATTTAAATTTCGCGGCAAGACAGAAGTGGCTTTTACCGATAGTGCATTTTCGCAGTATGATCCAGTACAGTTGAGCTATCAGCGCCATCAGCTGTCAGTCATGTTCTCGCACACTTCACGTCGTTGGTAAGTTTTCATTGCTTCTGAGATTTCGCCATTTTTGTGCAACCCGCTCCGATACCCTCAATTAATTATGTTTAATAACTTGGATTAGTCATTACCTCACTCTACTTGAAAAGTGGACAAAAAGTGACAAATTTTACAAAAAAACCGCGACTTTCTTAATCTATTCTAAGAGAAAAGTGCCAAAAACAATAACGAATTGTTTAGGAAATTTATGTAAACATCTAATCATTATTATTGAGTAGTATTGTATGTATTAGAAACAATTTGTACTTAAAAAGCGCAAAATCCAATGTTATGTATGGGTTTTTTTGGGAACCTATAAAACAAACTCATGGAAGTGCTATTTAAAAAGTAATTATGAATTTGTATCCCTGGCGGACCGGCTGAACGCAAGCATTACGCTACAGCGTAATGCTAAAGTGTTGCTAAAGTAATATGGAATTATAATTAATAAAAGAAACAAAATAAATATGTAAACTCCCAGATAAAAATCGGGCGACGCACAGTTCCCGCATGGCGTGCGAGGCACGCGGTGCGTGCAGGGTGCGGTCCATATGCGTCGCATTTCGTTCGAGGCATATGCGCCGCACAATGTGAGAGGCACCTACGTGCGAGGCATCCCAGATAACAATCGTGCGAGTTACAGTAATCGCATGCGTGCGACGCACGCTGTGCGAGGCATAACGCACGCATGCCGCCATCACCTGTCGCAATGCTGTGATGGTAATGGGTAATAATCTCATAATAATGATCTGATTAGATTCTAGATATTGTTTATTTATCAAAATTGGATTATTCCAAATTGTATGATATGTAGAAAGTAATACAAATTATTAATCCGCCTTTTCGCGGAACAAAATCTGAAAAATATCCAAATACTTTTTCTAACTTTTTCTGATATATATATTTTGAACTCTGCACAGTTCCAATTATTCAAAAATGTTTATTTTGTACTTAAATAATATTTTGAAAATACCCAATTTGAATTTTAAATGAGTTTTTTTTTTAATGACATTGATGGTAAAATTATCATTTTTAATTTTAATTTCAAATAGCGCATTAAATACTTTTTATTTTTTATAACTGGAATTTGTAATTTTAATTACAAAACATTTAGAATTACTGTTTAGAAATTTGTTGAAGCATTTGCAGAAATCCATCCTTAATGTTTAATAGAATTTTCCTAATTTTGAGTACTTCATTTTTTGATATTTTAATACATATTTAATTTTCTAATGAATTTTAATCAATTTTATAATGATGTTAATACTTTCAAGTTAAGATAAGAAATTTAAAAAGCGCGCTCAGTTTGAAATGATGATGGCCGTCGCGCGCTCACGTAGTCAGCTGTTTACCGTCTTCAGGACGTTCTTTTAAAGGTTATGTTTACCCCCTTTATCGTAACAAAACATCCCTCCGAAAACACAAACTTGATTATTAAGCCAGGGTGAAAATATTAAGTACATCGGATCCAACATGTCGAAAGATCAAGGAGAAAATATGCCAAAGTCGATGAAACGAAAGAAAAAGCGATCTTTCAACTAAAAGGCGAAACAATGGCCCGAAGTCGGAGTTATGCAGGTGAACTCAAGTCAAATGCATATCAATACATGGTGCGTGTTTCTAAAATGCTGAGAACAGAATTTTCGAAGATGGATGATAAACTAATTTTCACGAACAATGTTTATCAAGAAACTATAGGACAAGAGACAAACATGTGTCTCATGACGTGCGAGCGATATGCGTGGCACGCTTGACTCTCATGGCGTGCGAGCGATATGCGTCTCAATTGATGACACATATGTCGCGGTATATGAGGGCAACGCCGTGACGATGATCCGCACGCGTGCGTCGCATTACGCCGTCACTGTGAGGGACAAATTGTTATCTGGGCTGTTTCAATTATAATAATACGTTGAAATTTACGTTAAATGGTCATGCCGTAATTACTAAAAGTTTCTTTTTCAGCTTTAAAAAATAAACAAATAATGTGGCTGTCATTGCAGTCTGCTAACGGTGGTTTCAAGAAGGTTGCCAGCATGCAGGGGCCCGACTACAATGACAGCCACTTTGTTTTTTTATTGTTTAACGCTGAAAAAGCAACTTGTTGCAATTACGGCATGACCATTTAACGTAAATTTGAACCTATTATTATTATAATTTCCACAGTTTACATATTTGTTTTGCTTCATTCAATAATTATAATGCCATATTACTTTAGCATTACTTTAGCATTACGCTGTAGCGTAATGCTTGCGTTCGGCCGGTCCGCTAGGGATTCTATGGCTAACTCCTAAGGGAATTTTGAGGATCAACTCGATTCACCTAATATTGGCGATTCTGAATAAAATTTACAAAAACCTATTTTTTTTTCTTGTGAGAAATACTTCATAAACTTCATGGGGCTTGCGGAACCTCTAAAAATAATTTTTAAAACAAAAAAAACGCACTTATTTTTGAGAGGATTCGAACAAATTTGGGGGCGTTATGCATGACAATTCAAGAAAAAAATTACGTGTGATACGATTTGCATAATTCTCTTCAAAAGTGGTCACTATCCGCCGAACTATATCACTTTCATATAATATAAAATTTCAATATGTTTCCAATCAAAATCTTTACCACCATCCCAGCGGACACGTTCTGTAAACGTAGACTCAACATTGGATTCCCTTTGGGGTCATTTTTTGCATGGTTACCTGGCTATAACCTTTGCACATTAAAATATTTTAAACCCATCTGCTCATAATATGTCTCAACTAAAAAAAAATGAATATATTTCTGAGATGACCCTGGCTTTTTCAGCAAAAAATCATAGCCGAGATTTTGTCATGAATGTTCAAGCGGTTCCATAGCGCAATTGGCTAAGGCATAGGGTAGGTACATACGGGTTATGTAGTTCAGGTAGGGTTTGAATCCCCAGGGAGTGCGATTTTTCAACGGGTTTAAGCGTGCGATTATATGTGTAGGGGACCGTGCGTTAAATTGGATGATTTAAAATATAAACTAAGTGCAGCAATAATAAAAAAACCTTTTTTTGTTACATATCGTTGTAACAATGTTACGTAATTGTTACAATAAATGCCAAAACGTTGTAACACCGTCATGGAAGTGTTACGGATCTATTACAGAACAAATTTACATCGTAACACTGTTACGTATGTGTTACGGCTCTATTATAGAACATGGTTACTCTGTAACCATGTTCCTAAATTGTTCTAAAAGTATTTTTGTTACATATAACGCTGTTCCAGAATTGTTACAGATCTCTGACAGAACATTGTTCTGTAACAGCGTTACAGAACTGCTACCTCTATTTGGGGACATTACTTAGACCATGGTCTAAGTATGTTCTAATCCTGTTATAGAACCTGTTATTTTGTGTTCTAGAACTGTTACATCACAGTTATATCACAGTGTCCGCTGGGATACTTCTTTTTATCTTTGGAAAGTAGATTCTGAAAACAGTAACTACTACGGAAATTAGTTTTATATTCTTTAAACTTGGTATTAAGCCAGTTATAATTAAATCCATTTTAAATAAAATTCTGACAATTGTATGGATCTTAAGTTTGTTCGGTAACGCATGCATGTTTTTCGAAGCATATACAGCGTGCAGAAGAGAACAATTCTGAAACCGGCGTAAAAAGAAGTTCGAAAAAGACTATAATTTTTCTAACTGTTTCGCTTGTGCATTTCAATTCAAAATTACCTTTTGGGACTGACGAAATCATAACCTCACTTCTTCTTGAGTTACCATAAGTGACTGATAAATTACCATAAATGACGGATAAATTACCATAAATTACTACAAAGTTTGGTAATTTTGGATACTTCAAATTTCCGGAAAATAAGTTTTTCATAAATTTCTGGAAAGTTTCGGATTTTTTCCGAAAAACTCTTCATACCGTAAAATATTCGAAAATATTTGGTAATTTATAAATTTACCGTAATTTTTAATATGCAAAAATTTGCAGAAATTTTCGGTAATATCGCGCTAAATAGGTGCTAAAAGTAGACAGTTGTAACTCTTGTGAAGTTTGCAGTATTTGCCATCTGTTCATTTCCGGGTCGTTTTCGGTTAGCGGTTAGAGTGTTTCACTTGAGCTAAAAAATGTTTCCAGTGCTGTGATGCCGTTATGTTACTGTTGTTATTACTACTGTGATTCTAAAATTGTGGCGGATATTTATATGGGAGACATTCACGTGTAAAGTGCTTCTAGATGACATCTTTGCTGTTTTCTCGAAAGATATCGTTTTTAATTGACCCAAGTATTATAAGTGTAAAGAAGATTTTTTCAATTGGCATTAGGGTCGATAATGTTTATTTGTTTTGTGTTCTACAGTTAATTTAAAAACAAAACAAAAAAGATATATTTTTAAGTAAATTAAAGTTAGATTATATTTATGTTTCGTCACGGACTGACTCACTGGCCTCGTCAGTAAGGCTATCTGAATCAGTCCTGCCTTATATATTTTAATTGATCTAAATTCATTATAATGTATATTAAAAAAAAAATTTCGTTTATAAGTTTGTAAATTTGATAAATTTTCAATCAATAATATAGTGCATTTCAACCACGGATAGGAGTTAAAACTTAATATAATCAAAAAATTTTAATCAATTAACAAGTTGAATAGAAAATATTACTATTTTAGTGAGTTGATTAATGAACCAAAAAAAAGGGAAATTTTTAACTTATCCTTAGTAATTTTCATCCCTCTCCTTCTCTTCCAAATATTATTCCTGACACACTTGCGCGATTTGCGGCTTACTTTGGACGTCGCTAAGTTATCACATGTAATATAACGACACTGACACAAATTAAAAAACTTTTTTTATTATTTTTTTATTATCTTCCTAATTTTCTTAAGACAGGTTTAAAACTTAAATTCAGAATAATTTTCACACTATGTGATTATAAAAGAACCCTTCTGGTCCGAGATCCAAAAGGAAACTAGCATTTTCCCCGAGTTTCACATTCATGGTGACCCGATACTGAGAATTTTACAGAGAGGTCATGGCTGTAATATCTAGAACGTCGCACTGAAAAAGTATGTACCTATGGGTCAAATCTCGACAAATTTCTGTAAGTTTTCTTCCCTCTATTTCGATCCGTGGCCCGAATAACAGTTTAAAATATATTTCTTGCGTGTTTGAAAACTCAAATCAAAATTTATTGATTCTATTAAGTTTTAACCCCTATCCGTGGTTGTAATGCACTATATGATTGATTGAAAATTTAACAAATTTACAAACTTATAAACGAAATTTTGTTTCAAATATATATTATAATGAATTTAGATCAATTAAAATGTATAAGGCAGGACTGATTCACATAGCCTTATTGACGAGTCCAGTGAGTCAGTCCGGGACGAAACATAAAAATCTAACTTTAATTTACTTAAAAATATATATCTTTTTTGTTTTGTTTTTGAATTAATTGTAGAACACAAAACAAATAAACATTATCGACCCTAATGCCAATTAAAAAAATCTTCTTTACACTTGCTTCTAAGTTTGTTGTACGATTTACACCTGCTCGTATGCTGAAGTAATAAATCTTTTGCACCCGCACCTTAATATGGCGACCCAAGAGCAAATGCATAGTTTGACGTCAAGCCTAGAGGAAAAGCTCAAAGCTGAAATACATTCCGTATAAATAAATATCCTAGAAAGCACCTCAGCAGGCTTGCAGAGATGCGAAGCCAAAATTGATATAGTAGAAAAGGAGAATGACGAACTCAAGATGGAGATCGCAAAGCAGGCTCAACGGCTAGAAAGAACTTGATACTTTTTCGCATGTATGATGAGCCAACAGTAGCACCACCTGCGCTAGATGAAAAAGTACAAAATCTACTTGGAACCAAGATGGATATAACACTTAACCCGGAGTCGATTAATGGAGTTCGCTGCCTTGGTCAATTCAACTCTGGCAAAATGAGACCTGTTTTGCTTTCACTCTGTTCAGGGTCGATGAAGCACGCTATCCTTCAAAATCGTTCGAAACTTAGAGGCACAAATATTTTCATCAAGCATGACTTGGACTCGGACTCTGTTAAAATCCGCAAAGCTCTCAGCCAAAAAACAGCTAAACTAAAAAACATTGGGCTGAAAACTCTTATAAGTGTATAAACTCCTATAAGTGCCTGTATATTAACAATCTCATATATCATGTTAATAACAATGTCACCTGCACAGGTCGCTTCGAAGATCTCTATGACTTCACAAGCAGGGATACACAATAATAATTCACCCTTATTTGTAAATAAAAATACAGCTATTATTCCCGACGCACAGCTAGGTAGTATGACGTCTGAGAGAAAGATAGCCATCACTAGCCTTTCTAAATCTAATCTACTCGTTTCTTCAAGGAAAAAAGGGATGATTCTCAAGATGCGGGCTCTCTTAACAAGTATGTGAAGAGGGGAACGCTTGCAGGATCTGGGCAGCGAACAGACTGACTGAATGGATCTTTTACGGGAAGGGCAGGAGTTTCAAGCTTTGTTTCTGCGGGTGTCTCATCAAATGGAAAGACGTTTAATCATACGCCAAGTTTTAGTGTTTGTTATTGGAATATCAGTGGTTTTAATAATTTGCGTGAATTGGATGTAAAGCAGTAAGCCTACTTAACTAGTCACTGTGCCATTTGCATAGGTCAGTCATGGCTCACAAACACATCTGTGAAACTGCCGAAATTTTTAGATTGTTTTACCCCTTACTACACAGTGGCTGTAAAAGAAAAAAGTAAGGGCCGTGCCAGTTGAGGGCTAATTACATTATTCCAAAAGTGCACTGACACTCACCTTGCAAATAGCTTTTATGATGAGATTTTGATCAATTATAATTTATTTTCGAATAGATCGGCCTTAGATATTGAAGATAATAAAAGAGGCCAAAAACTGGTTTAGTCCCTTGAATCGTACGACCTACTATCGGCGAGATAATTCGAGTCCTCTGGCTTTGACGTTAAAAAAGTAATTGAAGAAAAAATGTTAGTTCAATGAGTGAAGGATAATTTTAAAGGCCAAAATGTTGTACATTAATGAGCCTGAAACGAATATACCAACAACATTTTTATAGCTTACAGACCCGAAAATCTGTTAAAAAGTAGGGAAATTTGACAGCTTTTAAAGACAGTGAACTTTGGAACATAGTTTTTTATTGAAAAAATAATAGGAAAAATCTGAAAAAAATCATGGTGGTACCTTCAATATATCTAAACAAATTGCCGTTGAAAAATGTGCAGAATATAACAAATTGTTCATTTTTTGTGCATAAATATAAAACTGTACTATCTTCAGTTCTCATGAAAATAATCAAGTGATTTAGATTAGAGGTAGTTAGTTGAACTATTTGTAATTATTTACAATTTGAAAGAAGTATGTGCTTATTTTTCTCTCCGTGCAAATTGCGATATTGGAAGGCAGTTTTTTATACTGGAAAGCAAGTGCAAGAAAGCAGTGGCGTGCCTTTTTTTATTCAACCGTCCTCGTCTTTCCTCAGCATGTGCTTCCAAGAAAGACGAGGATGATCCCATGAAAAAAGGCACCCGCTGGTTTCTTACACTTGCTTTCCAGTATAAGAAACTGTTTTCCAATATCGCAATTTACACGAAGAGAAAAAGAAGCGCATACTTCTTTCAAATTGTAAATAATTACTAATAGTTCAACTAACTACATCTAATTGAAATCACTCATTATAAATAATGGCTTCTTTAAATATCTATCCCCAGAATGGAACTATTATTACTTGCTCAATTTTTTTAACACTGTTCTCAACTCTGAAGAAGTTCCTAATCAATGGTCTATTGTTGATATGTTCATGTTTCACAAGGCGGGCGATAAACATGACCCATTAAGCTATGGAGGGATAGCTCTTATGAAATCAGTCACTACAATCTTTATGACGCTTCTCAATGCTAGATTATAAACATGGGCGGAAGCATATAAACTGTTGCCAGAAGAGCAGGGAGGTTTTAGAACCGGGAGGGGCCGATTTTAAGAGGGCATTTGACTCAATCAGTCATCAACTGAATGATATTTTTAACTACATTGTGCAAGCGCTGGGAGTTAGATCTTTTATTATTAACTAGTAAGATTCTGATTTTGAGTAAACTCGCCTCTTTATGTATATTGATCTGTTGCGACGCTTGGAAACATTTTATCTTTTTATTTTTATAACTATAACTTAGGATTATTGTGATATGAGCATAAATTCGATACCCCCTTGTAAAAGCCAGCGGTACATGAGAAGGAGCCAGAATTAAGTGGAGTGGCAGAGACTAGCTTTTTAGTGTGAAACACATCTCATTGTAGTTATTTTATGTGCGCTTCCTTTTGTATCCCATTTTGAATTTGTATAATTAATTTAATCTTGAATCTACTACTCGCTTCCGACTCGCCTACAACTTTCCTTTGATTCGCCTCTGGATTGTACAGCAAACTTCACTATTAAAATAAGGATTGAATATTTTGCAATAGAAATATTTATCGGTCAGCGTAACAATTACACACTCGCTGGTAAGGGAGTGCTCATTAGTTACATACGAGTCATCTTTTGAATTTTGGAACGCTCTTCTTTACTTTTACATTGGTGTAATCTTTTCTGGTACCCCTCCCCTCAAACAACAAAAGCCTTACGTAATTAATGGGCATTATCTTATTCTGAATTAAATACATTGCAAAAGGTTGTTCTTTTGCGATTTTCTGCGAAGAGTAGGGAGTTTTCTTTACCTTGAAAAAGTAAGTCTTGCCATTCTTGTAGGTAAATGCAGCATCTATATTTGCTGGCAAGCCTTTCCAGGAGGAGCTGATGAGTTTTGGGTAACCGCTAGCAATTCCGTCTGCTGTTAACTTCCAATAGTATTGTCCTGTGAATTAAAATTTTTGAAATTGTTCATATAAAGGACTAGATTGATTTAAGAATAATTTTGTTGATGAAAACCCCGGTTAAATAGGATGAATTAAACTTCAATCGAAAGATAAGAATATTTAATCCCATTGAAACTGTACCTTTGAAGGCATACGTGTGACCTTCGGCAGAATTGAACATCGCATTGACTTTAGGGTCTGAACATAATAAGGGATCTTCTTCACCCGGAGGTCCTACTGTAGTTCGGTGGTTGTAAGTAGTTCCTGCATCTTCGTCATCAGATTTAGATCCATACAGAGCCTGGAATATTAAACAGTAAATTATGCCAGACTGTATAACGTAATACCTCAGTAAAGAAATGTTAATGCATAATTTAGCAAAGTTTAAAATGTTTAGACGTCTTCGTTTAGAAATCATAAGTTGAAAAGTACGGAAACTTTCAAGTCGATAAGTTGATCAATTTTCAAGATCTCGATTTTACACCGATAGTGCGAGTGAGGGGCTTGAAACTGCAAGAGTCATTTTCGAAATTTTAAAAATCATTCTATGTCGAAGTAGAGAGTAAAAGTATATTAATATTATACCTTTTAATGGAAAAAGTAGTTTCATTT
>CAKNWU010295974.1:501-11122 GCA_932072015.1 Andricus quercustozae
CCAATGACGAGTTTAGTGCCACGGCCACTGCGAAGTGCGAGGTAACCCCCGAAACTGGTCAAATATTGGCAGTCTTGTCTTTGTTTGAAAAATTGTCAGTTTCGTATGTTGGTTTTAAGTAAAATATGAGAATCATTTTTTAACGTGGACCCTAGGAGTTTACAAAGAAATTTGTTCGCTCTTTCAGAAAATTTCCGATCCTGTATATTGTTTTGTGCCAAATTTGAGTCAATTTTGTGAATTTTTGAATGAAAAAGCCTAAATTGTCATGTATTTGCATAGCAATGCCATGATGATCATTTAACTCAAGGTTTCCAGTATTTTTTCTCGCATTACACACTTGAAACACATCTTCATGCAAAAAATGAATTTCTTAGCCTTAATAGTTTTTGCGCTTGGCATGCTTGCAGGGTTATTTTAAGTAAAAAGGGCATTTTTTTAAATGTTAAGTCTGAAATAAATGATCAATTTTAACGTATTTAACGTAATGAGATCAGGAAATTCGTCGTTGAGCAGATTACAAAGAGCGAAAAATTCAAATATTAAGTAATAAATTTAATAAATTTTTAAATTAAAATAAATTATGATGAGGTCCTCCTTATATTGGGTAGTGTTTATATTAAATATCACTGTTTTATATCTTACATATTAATTAAATTATAATAGCACCCTGTTCACACTCCGTAGCATTTATTCAACAGATATAATTAGATCAGGAACACCATTGATGGTCATTAAAACAGTTTTATTAATTTTCTTTGAAAATGCCCAACTGTTTCCACTTTAAACAATTGAAAAGATTGAAAAATATTATTTTTTACCTATTACACTTTTCACCCGGTGGAAAATTGTCCCGGCAGTCTGGCTACATGTCTGGATTTATCAAGAGAGTCTAGTCTGGAAGATCTGATCTGGCCCAGGTCTGACGCTAGTCTAGCCCAAGTCTGACCTTACCTAGACGTCTAGTCAGGAAGGTTTGGTCTGTCCCAGGACTAGCACTGACCAGCAAGCCAAGACAAAAAAAAAAATCTATTTAAGTTCGATCATTACATTTTTTTGACATATTTTGAAAAGTTACAGGGTGTCTAAAATGATATAAAATAAGAAATTCACACTATCAAAACAAGACTGGTTTTCTTATCACCTTGACAGTCTGGTTTGGTCCAGGTTTGGCGCTGATCAGCTAGCCAAGATCAACAATTGTAAGTTCGGTCTGGAAGGTCTGGCCTGGCTCAGACCTGGCGCTGATCAGCGAGCCAAGAACCAAAAAAAATCTGAAGTTCAAACAGCAAATTTTTTTTTGACATGTATCGAATAAGTTACAGGGTGTCTACAATGATAGAAAATAAGAAATTCACACTATCAAAACAAGACTGTTTTTTTTATCACCTTGACAGTCTGGTTTGGTCCACGTTTGGCGCTGATCAGCTAGCCAAGATCAACAATTGTAAGTTCGGTCTGGAAGGTCTGGCCTGGCTCAGACCTGGCGCTGTTCAGCGAGCCAAGAACCAAAAAAAATCTGAAGTTCAAACAGCAAATTTTTTTTTGACATGTATCGTATAAGTTACAGGGTGTCTACAGTGATAGAAAATAAGAAATTCACACTATCAAAATAAGACTTTTTTCCTATCACCTTGACAGACTGGTCTGGTCCAGGTTTGGTGTTGATCAGCGAGTCAAGAACAAAAAAAGTTCTAAGTTCGATTAGCAATTTTTTTTGACATATTTTTATTTGTTTCTTATCCCATAACTACCGGCTGACCAGCCCATGACTAGCGGCTGACCAGACCATACCTAGAGGCTGACCAGACGTTCTGGCCTGGGGCTAATCCGAAAAAACATTATACTTGTGGCCAGACCCAGGCCAGACTATCCGGCCAGCGTCAAAATTGGAAACCAGACGAACTGATCTGGGCCAAGCCAGCGACAGAACATTGTTCCACACGGGCAACCATATAACTTCTTTTTACTATAATAACTCTCTTAATTATAAAAAATACAGACTTTAGATAATAATTTTGCATTTTTTAACATATAATAAATGCAATTACGGCATTTTTCAAAATACAAACCTTTTTTATCGGATTTTGATAATTCAGGAGAACGCCGTAAGCACATCCGGACATCATCGAAATCACGTCAGCTCGAGATAGCCGTCCCAAATTTTTAGTAAAGTCCATAATTGACCGTTAGGGCATTTTCGCGAATTTTTTTGTACCGTATTCAGCTGTCTATTTTTTAAGCCTTTAGTTACCGTCAGTTGCGGCTTTCCCAAATCAAAAATCGCTAATCCCTGCAGTTAACAGTGTTTTCTAACAATTATGCAATAATTATTTTTAAAGTTATGAACAATTGACAAAGAATTATTTTAATAATCAGGTGCATCTTTTTTCACGATTTCAACGAAATAAAAAACTAATTTTTCGATTTTTTCAGTTAACGGTGTTTTTCCAAATCACGGCAGCGTTGAAAACGTAAGACGCAGCGAAAATAAGTCCAGTTTTTTTACTTTTCACTGAATTAATTTTCACTTTGGAAACATTTGCTTCATAAAAGCTTCGGATGTAAAGTCTACTGTATGTGCACGAAATTAGTAATGAGTTTCGTAAAGTAAAAAGTTATGTAGCAGGTTGTAGAAACAATTTAAACAATTCAAACAATACAAACAAGGTGAATTATTTCTGAAATGGGGGTTGCTGCACGGCCCCCCAGTCGAGATAATTACCTCGGTACACTAAGTACTTTAAGGTCGAAGAACTCTCCAACTGTCGAAACCCATGAGAGGATTCTACTTTCATTTTGAACCGAGTGGAGGATTTCGCCCACTTGTACTACTGTACAATTGTATACATGCTGCATGTGGCTGGTGCATGGCTGCTTTATATACGTTCACAGTCGATGCATCGTATGTATACATCGCACGTAAAGCCAAATTATTGGAAGTATTGTGAAATATTGCTTTGCTTTCACTTATTGTTTTATACACCTATATGTATATGCCCTGCCTTCATTCCACCATAGTTCATAACACCACAAAAATATTTTCCACCAGTCTATTATTTTTCACTCGTAGCCCATAAATTAAAATGTACCGGAACTTCATAAATTTTTACAACGATTTTCTAACAGGTCGAACTTTTGATTTCGCGTATTTGCACCAGGGTCGGCTTAATGTGCGTGATAAATTTAGGGAATAAATCGTCTGGTGCTTTTAATGCTCAAGGTATCCGTTTTTTGTAATTGCACGACTAAAATTATTTGAAAAGTTTATATGCATATGGATATGTAAGAGAGCAATTTATGGTGCATTAGAGTAATTCTTTTATTTTCTGGATTGTAATTTTGAAGTATTATTTGTCGTTAGAATGGGAAAAAATTTTATTTTTTTCTCACCCTTTATTTGACGAATTTACGAATTTACGAATTCGGTGTTAAATTATAATCAGGCATGAAGCTGACTTTAAAATAGGGGTGTCTTCAATTATTTACAAACATACTCTAGTTGATCCGATTAAAAAATGATTGGATCACGTATAGTATTAATAATTTCTCCTGTGGGGCTTTAGCGAGGTTTGCCCCAAGTCTCGTTTTCACTAGATCCGACATACGTTCTTATGCCACATTTCTAACAAAGTTTAGTCATTTTTGCTCAATTTTGTGTTATGTTTCGAAATTTATTCAAATGAAACTAATATATCCTCATCAAAGTAATATTTAAATTACAAAATCGGCTATATGAATAAAGAAACAGTATTACAAAACTTACTTCGCACATATTGGATATTATTTACGTAATGTTTTACACTTTGACAAAGTGCCTCGTGTGTCATCAGTGTAAAGACGTGAGGGAATGCTCAAACAAAATAAAAATAATTATGCATTTAGACGCGTTTTTCTTTATTTACATTAATTTGATTCGTTGGCGAGAAAATAAGTACCATAACGTGCTGAGAGCTGTTTGGCTTTTTCATCGATCAACATAATGTGGACCGGATATGGCAACAAGCTTTTCCTAAACCTAAACATTTTTTAATTAGAAAGTAATCTTCATTCTGTACAATTACTAAAATTTTAGAAACTAGGGAATTCTTGGAAAAATCTTGGAGGGTTCTGTCAAGTTTTCCATAAGTAGGGTAATTGTCTGCAGAAGCGTTATTGCCATATGAGGTCAATGTCATATTATGTATCAGGGCAAACTATTCAGAATTATACTGGGCCCACATCAAGAGTTATTATCTAAATTGAGCCGAATTGTCCTAGAGGCATAGTTTAAGATTTGAAGAATTCAATTTGGAAATCTAGAAGCCTCGGTGGCTCAGACGATAGCGCGTCAGACTTCCATGCAGGAAGTATGGGGTTCGATCCCTGAGCCGTTACCAATGGAAATTTCTCTATGTACTTCTACCGGGGTTTTGTTGGTTCGGAAATCACCTTATACTGTAGGTCCCCTCAGAAAAAGCTGTACCAAGGATAAATAGACCTATCGAGAGCCTAACCTTGGGGGTCGAAGCCGATTTTGAGAAGATTTAAAAATGAGTCAAAAGAGATCTTCTTGCGCATGGGGCACCTAGGGGGGAACCACGCTCGATGGTCGCTGGACGCTGTGCATCTAACTGATGACCTCAGAGGGATTACTCCGTCCACCCTAGTCTGACCGTATTGTCTTTCTGCGGTCTGCTTGCGAGGCTACCGAATAGCAGAGCGGGTGAGGATCACTTTGCCTGATCAACAAAGAAGGACGTCATTTGAAGCGTTGGGTGAAAAAACAACCTAACTCGGAAAATCGTGTTTTGAGATAAATGGAGCCAACGATTTCAAGCTGTTATTGAGCTAAGAAAATATTAATTTAAAAATAAATCCTTTCATACACATAAAGTTCTCCAACCTAAAAGTAAATACCTGTCGAGAAAAAAAATTAAAAAAAAGAAAAATTATTTAAATAATTTAAAATAAACAAAACGAGTTAGGATGTTTTTCCATTCAATGGGTATTATATGTTTTTTTTTTTTTATTAATTTCACGTTTCAAACATTATTTAATGATTTCTACTGATATAATTGTTATTAACATGACAATACATTGTTAGACAAGTGAAATAATTGATTTAAAAGTTATAAATTTAAACAATTTCAATTTTTACTCATCAAATTCAGATTCTTCATCTGACATAAGCATCATCAGATTGTACATTTTTTCTCCCGTCATTGTGACAACCAACAAGCAGTCTTTATATTCTTGTTGTAAAAATCTAGATTTTAATGAATTATTGAATAGTAACAATAAAAATAATATCGCACTGATTCGCCGGCTGGTCGTGAAACGCTGCAGTCTGCACAGCTGTGCGAGAGCGAATACGTCGCGTGCGCAGCTCCCGAGCTGCGCGCGCGACGTATCTCCATGCGTCCTACTCTAGTATAACGTGATTTACGTGAACAATAATAATTTTTATATTAATTTTAAGCTGTTTACTAACTAATTAGGATTCGCTGATTCAGAAAAATCGATTCACGGAAAAACAACCTAACCCGGGTTAGGTTGTTTTTTCACCTAACGCTTCATTTACTGTGCGATAGGTACGCCTGGCACCTGAGAGGTATAATTTCAGAACGTTGCATATATATTGAGAATAAACACGGGTGTGGCACAACAGGCTACATCATTTTAGAATATTTCGAACTGAAACTCGTTCAAAATGAGCTCAGAAATCCGAATAACTTACATAATGTCCAAATTGAATCGATTTGATGTAGGGACTTAGTGCACGTTCTGAAAAGTTTCTTTGGATATCTGAACTAAAATCAATTCAAAATGAACACGGATATCCGAATAGATTACAGTTGATAATGTTAAAATTGAATCCAATTGAGGTAGAAACTTAGTTCGAGATCTAGAAAGTTCAGTTGGGGTTTCAAACTGACACCAATTCCAAATGAACTAGGAAATCTGAATAGATTACAGTAATGAAGAATCCGAATTCCTACTGGTTCAAAATGAACTAGGAAATACGGTTAGATTACAATTGAATAAATGTCCAAATTGAAACGGATAGATTTTTCATACAAAATTTTTGTTCAATTGGGTAACTGAATTGAAACTTATAGAACCGATCTGATACTGATAGAATATCAATTTGAAACAAATAGTATTTTTATGTAGCGCATTTTGAAAAAAGTATGCCTTTTTGATATAAAAAGAGTGAGTGTTGAAGAAAACCTATTTAAATAAATATTTCATGTTGAAAATTCATCTTTTATTTCTACTTATGCTTTTGATATCCAATCTATATTTCAAATATTTCTAAACATTTACTTCACGCCGCCGAAAAGCGAAGACGTAGGATTTCTATCAAAAATACTCCACTCGTGACATACAAATTCAGGCATTCAGAATTTTGCGCCATTATATTTTTTTCGGATGTGCCGCATGTAAAATGAAGTTTCTGTTGCATATACAAGACGATTCAGGTATTGGTATTAGGAAAAAATTATTAGTACATCAGGAAAAACAGAATTTGGGGTATATTTGAAGGTTGGCAATACAGAACTAGATCACCAACAAAATCGAAAATTTTCAGAAGAGCACAAAAAAGTTTATTTAGAAAAAGTTATCCAGTTTCGGAGAAATAGACGTGTCAGATAACAATCTCAAAGTCACACTGACCACAAATTGAAACAGGCGCAACTGCGAAAAGCGATAAAAAATGTAATCATCACTTTAAATAAAAAATAAAAACATACTTCTGAGATATTGAGTTTCTGAATGTGAATGGAGAAATTTTATAGTAAAAAGACAGCCAATTCCGAGTAAATCGTCAAAGAATTTTAAGGCTAAAATTTCATAGGTTTGGAAAGTCAGCTTTCGGGGAAAAAAATATAGAATTTTCTATTTTTTACAAAAAATAAAACCTTGTTCCCGAGGTGTGGGGGCGCTGTGTACGAATAATAACTGTTCGATACAAAAAATTGTTCTGTTCGGAGAAAATCAAAATTTAGTGTGACAGTATGTCACAGGGGTGCCTCCCCCCTCATCACAAGCTGTTTGAAAGGGGGATGTATGTGACCAACATTATTTCTGTGACTATTCTGTGATTCTGTGATTATTTCTGTGACCTTGGAAAGGGGTAGATGTTTGAGCAACATTATTTCTATACCCAGTCACAGGTGTGCCTCCCCCATATAACGTCGAAAAAGGGCAGGGGTTTGACCAACATTTCTGCGACTAATCACAGGGGTGCTTTCCTGCCCTCCACGAGACGTTGAAAAGGGGAGGGTATGTGACCTACATTATTTCTGTAGCTAGTCATAGGGGTGCCTTCCTGACCTCTGTGAAAAGTTGGAAAGGGGAAGGTATGTGATCTACATTATTTCTGTGACTAGTCACGGGGGTGCTTTTCCGCCCTCCACGAGATGTTGAGAAGGAGACGGTATGTGGCCTATATTATTGCTGTGGTTAGGCAAAGGGAAGCCTTCAAGACCTCCGTGAGAAAATGGAAAGGGGAAAGTATGTGATTAACATTATTTCTGTGAGCATTCACAGGAGTGTCATCACTCGCCCCACGTGACGTTGCAAAAGGGTAGGGGTTTCACCAACATTATTTATGTGTCTAATCACAGGGGTGCTTTCCCGCCCTCCACGAGACGTTGGAAAGGGGAGGATATGTGACCTACATTATTTCTGTGGCTAGTCATAGGGGTGCCGTCACTCACCCCACGTGACGTTGGAAAAGGGCAGGGGTTTGGCCAACATTTCTGTGACTGGTCACAGGGGTGCTTTCCTGCCCTCCACGAGACGTTGCAAAGAGGAGGGTATGTGACCTACATTATTTGTGTGGCTAGTCATAGGGCTGCCTTCCCGACCTCTGTGAGAAGTTGGAAAGGGGAAGGCATGTGATCTGCATTATTTATGTGACTAGTCACAAGGTTGACGTAACGTCTGCCCACCCACCCACCTGACATTGGAAAAGGGTAAGGGTTTGACCAACATTATTTATGTGACTAGTCACAGAGGTGCTTTCCTGCCCTCCACGAGACATTAGAAAGTGGAGGGTATGTGACCTATATTATGGCTGTAGCTAGTCATACGGGTGCCTTCCCGACCTCCGTGAGGTCGGGAGGTCATTATTATTTCTATGACCAGTCACAGGGGTATTTTTTCGAGGGCTAATACTTTCATTGAAGAGTTTTTTTTCTCAAACCAATATTGATAAAAATATTTTCGGCAGTGCACCCGAGTAATTATTTAATTGAAGAGTCATTTTATGTAAACAAATATTCGTAGTGGCTAGCCTGCCGGTGCCGGCAACGATATACCTTGCCGGCACCGGTAAGGAACTTGTGTGCCGGGCCAAGCAAGGTTGCTCGTTGTCGGCTGTTTTCATCCTGCCGGGTATGAAATTCCGAAAAGCGTATAGTGGTGTATTGTTTATTCACTGATTACGAATATGGTCATGAAAATGGCAAAAAAAAAAAACAATTTTCAAGGTCTAAACTTGAAAAAACACACCTTTTTAAAAAGAAAAATTTTGTAAACACAACGTAAATACCTCGTGTAT
Source organism: Andricus quercustozae (assembly GCA_932072015.1). NCBI lineage: Eukaryota > Metazoa > Arthropoda > Insecta > Hymenoptera > Cynipidae > Andricus > Andricus quercustozae. The sequence goes on from CAKNWU010295974.1 coordinate 9,053, forward strand.
TGATGAATTTTGATGCGTTGTTTACGAACATGGAGATGAAAATACCTGCAAATATAAGTTTCAACCTTAAAACTTGCAAAAATTACGCTTTTGTTGCGAAGTGTAAACTCTATCGGTACCGGTATAAAGCATGTTCAAAGCATACGGAATGGACTGTCACATTTTATAGTAAGGCCATGTAATTTCAGAGTTATTTTGTTAGTTTTAGCTTTTGACGCTTTGGATAGAAAATTATATGTATATATCAAACTTTATCGTCTATTTGCGACTCAAGAATGACGATTACCAACCCGTGGATGCCGAAAATCACCCCTGTGACTGGGCACAGAAATAATGTTGGTCAAACCCCTACCCTTTTCCAACGTCTCGTGGGGGCGGGAAGGCACCCCTGTGACTGGTTACAGAAATAATGTTCTATATGTAATATACATAATTCTTGTAATTTAAACGAAATATATATTATTTGCCTGGACGATCCCAACTTTAGCCGGTCGACCTACTGCGCAGAACGTTGCGTAGTGCGCTTATAAGCTGTTGGTCACGCGTGACTCAAAATTAATATTAAGTTTTTTAGGATTTGACGTCAACAAGTAGGATGGCCGACACCGAGGATCAAATAATAACACTAGACACATGGGACGAAGCTTCATTTTAAAAATATTTTCGTAACAAATAATTTCTTACCATAAGCGCTTCTTGATATTTTTTAATTTTTCGAAATCTACTCAATCAAATAATAAAATCGATAATTTTTAATTCTAATTATGAGCAATTTTCGTAATTTAAATGAATAATCGGTTATGTTTAACGAAGTTCCTATCCACACTGAAAATATTTAGTCTACGCTCACCGTATTTTCATTTTAAAAAATGGTAACAGATTTTTTTTTCTTTAGCACGATATTTATTAGTTTCGACCTTGAAAATTATATTTTCAGGTATTTGTGTAACTACACACGTAATTCTCTTTTATTTCCTATTTCACTTTTTGTGAAAAACACCCAGCAAACAGCTTCCTCGCCGGCGCCGGCAGTGTAGACTCCACTAAAAATATTAGTAATTATTTAGCGAAAAATTATAATTCTTTCGGATATAAAATTTTCTTTGTAAGCACTTTTTTATTCAGTATTGGCATACAATTTATTATCTTGATTTACATGCCCAATGAACGAATCAATTGAGCATGATTACTTTGGCAGAGACGTACATTGAATTTAGAACATTGAGCAACTGATTGGTCAGTTTTCAAGTTGAATCAAGTTTACCTCTAGAAGGGAGAATACAGCGTTGAACCTTACACATTCACCGTATTGGACTCCGTATTCCTCACTGGCATTGGCACATTCATCGCGTTCTCGCTCTGAATTTTAATCCGATTTTGTAACTCCACCGATGTCTCGATTTCGCTGTATTTCCCAACTGTTTAAAATTTTAATTTTCACTATCTAGCACGTAAAGATTTAATCGAAACAAATACCATATCGCTCGCGGCTTCCATCATATCCCCAGGGTTCTGCAAAAAAAACATGTATAATACATCATGCATTGTTTCACATTATGTATTGTTTCTCAACAACATTAATCTAGAGGCCAGCTACGTCTAGAGAGTACGAGAAAAATGAATGGTTCGTAGGAGAACAAACAATTCCGGAGAAATGGAATATTTCACGATACTTGTTTTATAGTTTTTTCAGGGTTCTTCAGGTAAAGAACCTCCTATAAATGATTTTAGTTTACTTTAAATTAAACGAAATATTTTTTGAAAATATTACGAATTCTTTTCCGCGAATATATATACAGGGTGGGCCATTTTAATCTATAGTGGATAATATCTCAGATGCTTGTGCGGATACGAAAAAATGTTTCAGACAAAAGTTGGAGGGGATAATGGGGGACATCTACGGGTATCAATAACTTTGACCTTGAACTCGGTTTTGAAGGTTATTTCAAGGTCAGAGTCATTTTTTTAAATGGAACCATTTATTTTTGACTCCGGATTTGAAAAGAGCGGGAAATTTTACGTTCAAAATGATATTTTTATCAAGGTCATTGGTAAGGTCAAATAAAGGTC
>CAKNWU010296004.1:1336-12494 GCA_932072015.1 Andricus quercustozae
GGGGGGGGGGGGTTAAAACGACAAGAGGACTTGAATGCAAGGAAGAAAGAAGATAAATTCAAAAATAGCGAGGTGAAAGTAGCGTTCTGGAACGTGTCAGGATTAAAAAAAAAAGGACAAAGAATTTTGGGGAGAATTGCAGAAGTGGAATGTGATAATGATGAGTGAGACTAGGGTGGATGAGGAGTGGGAAGGCATAAAAAGAATGTTACCGAAAGCATATGAGTGGAAGACGCAAGCAGCGAAAAAGGAGCACATGAAAGGGAGAGGAATGGGTGGCATGGTGTCAGAGGTAAGAAAGGAACTGGTGGTGGAGGAAGAAAAGAAAGAGTATATGGAAGAAAAGTAAGATGTACCTCTTCTCCTGTTCAGGGTGTACATAAGAAGCGGGAGGATGGAGAACAATAAGGAAATGGACAGAGGAAAAAGAGGAGGAAAGGCTGGTCATAATAGGGGGAGGGGGGGGGACTTAAATTCATGGACTGGGGAACAAGGGGGAGAGTTATGGGATAAGAGAAAAGGAGGTGTTCATAAGAAACTCGAAACAAAAGGAAGCGGATCGGGAGGGTAGGAGACTACTGGACTTATTGGGAGAAGCAGGATGGTTAATTTGTAACGGCAATACAAAGGGGGACGAAGAAGGGGAATATACGTACGCGTGTACAGGGGACACCATTTTAGATTACATTCTGGCAGAAGAAAGAATGAGGAGGCTGATGATTAGAGTGGAAGTGGGCAACGTGATAGGCTCACAACACTTTCCGGTGTTCGCGACAATGAGATGTGTTGGCCGAAAGCGCGGTAGGGGGAAGAGGGAATGAAAGAGAGAAAAGAAATTGAAAATAGGCGGTTGGGGGGAGGACAAATTAAGAGAATTTAGAGCAAAAATAGAAAACGAGGAGATAGGGAGTTTGTTGATGGGACGATGAATGCAGGGAAAGTAAAGATAGGATGAAGGAGAGTGTAAGAAAATGAAGGAAAGTGGACATAGACAAAGGAGAACTCAACAGGAGAAAGAGAGAGCACGAAAGTATGATAAAGGAGAGAAGACAGAACGAGAAAGAAATGTACATTGAATATGCAGAGAAATCGGTAAAGGAAGGGAAGGAATGGGAAGTAATAAACAGGGAAAGAGGGAGGAAGAGCATAAATGAAGAAATAGGAATTAAAGAGTGGACGAAGCACTTTAAAGGGATGTTAGGAGGTGTGGAAAACAGGGTAAAGGGTGAAGGAAGAGAAGTGGTAGATGGGGACGAGGACAGCGAAAACGAGATTAGTAGGGAAGAGGTGAATGAGGCGCTTGCAAGGTTGAAAAGAAACAAGGCAACAGGGGAAGATGGCTTGGAAAATGAAGCACTGAAATATGGAGGATTAGGGGTGAGAGAAGAGATGTGGAGGATTTGCCACAAGGTATGGAAAGGAGAAGGGTGGTCGGAGGAATGGAAGACAGGGCTGGTAGTACCGTTGATTGAGAATTGAGAGTGCAAAAGTGTGGAGGAATATAGAGGTATCACACTCATTTCGGTTGGATATAAAATTTATGCGGAAGTGCTTAGAAAAAGGTTTGAAGGACAGGTGGAAGAAAAGAAAAGTATACCACACAAACAAACGGGTTTTAGAAAAGGGATGGGAACCACAGATAACAGGTTAGTGCTCAACTATCTAGTCAATAAGAACCTAGGGCCAAAGAAAGGGAAACTAGTCGCACAGTTTGTAGATTTTAAGGCAGAATTTGACTCAGTTTACAGGAGGGTGCTACGGGCAGCCATGAAAGCGAGAAGAGTAGACGAAGGTCTAATAGAGAAAATAAAATAAATATCTGTGGACACTAAGATAAGGGTAAAGATAAGGGATAAGAAAGGAGAGGAATTCTGGGCAGGAAGGGGGCTCAGGCAAGGGTTTCCGTTGAGCTCACTTCTATTTAGTATTCTTCTGGCTGATTTAGAGAAGTTGGAGAGAATAAAAAGGGTAGATTAGAGTACGAATGGAATATAAATAGTGTGGTGGTAGAGTTGGTGGATGAGTTTTGCAACCTAGGATTTTGGATTGAAACCAGTGGATGAAGCGAGCTGCAAGTGAGAAAGGGATTAGAATGCACGAGTAAAGTAATGGGACAAGTATGGGGTATAGGAAAACCAAAGTTCAAGGACGACTGGAAGATGAGAGTGTGGATGTTTGATGTGTTAGTATGGTCAGTGTTAAGCTATGGAGTAAAAATTTGGGGATGGAAAGAACATAAGAGAGTGGAAAGTTTTCATGAGAGATTTTTTAGATGGGTTGTGGGAGTGAGTTGGAGCTGCCCAGGTTATATGCTGAGGGCGGAAATAAGACGAGACAAAATGGTGGTCAGGCAAGTGAAAAGAGCCTGGAACTTCAAAGAGAAACTAAGAAAGGGAGAGGAAAGCTAAATTGCACAAGCGTGTGCCCCGGAGGTTATGGATGAAGAGTGGAGGGGTAACGAGTGGCGTTCAAAATGGGAGGATGAGAGATATGAAATAAGGTTTGAATCTAGTATACAAATGAGGGGTAGAATGTGGGAAGAAATAGAGCAAGAGATGAAGGCAATGCAAGGGGAGGAAAGATGGGAAAAATCGCAGATTCAAGGTACAATAGCTGGTATGAAATTGAAAAAGATTTAAAAGGAGAACAAGTAGAATAGAGTGGTGTGGTTCCGAATGGGAGAAGGTGTAAGAGCATGTAGGTATTGGATGAATGCAGAAGAGAATGTGTGTAGAGTATGTAAGTATGAGCAGGGAACATGGCAGCATGTGTTAGAGAGGTGTACAAGTGACGAAAGGGAAGGGGAGAGTATAAAAGAGAGTACGAAATAGATTCTGAATGAAAATGGTCAGGGGGAGGAATGGATGAAGAAGTTGGAAGATCTGAGAGGAAGAGCTCGTTACACAGGGTAGGAAGGAAAAGAAGCCAAAAAATGACTGCCAAAGAAAGAGAATTACGAAGTAGTGTTGCGGACTTGAGTCTAGTTTTGAGATTGATAGTGCTAAGAGAAAATGGAAGCCCAGGGCAAAGTTATGGAAAGACTCTTAAACGCGTAAAAGGGAGAGAGTATAAACAATCTAAAGAAGAACTGTTAAATTTTTGGTTGAAAATTTATTATTTTTATTGGTGCAATTTAGGTGGTTTGAAGTGTGTCCGAGCCTTTGAGGATTTCAGAGCCGTTGTACATGCGTGCTTCAACAAAAATCTTGATCCTAGGTTCGATAATATAATCGAAGCTTTCTAGGAAAGTTACTTAGATCTAGGAATTGCTGCCACTCCCAAAATGCATGCAGTCTTTTTTCATGTTCTAGACTTTTATAAGGATATGAAAGATGAAGATAGGATTCTTTAGTGATATGTGATATGATGTCTGGATAAAATGCAAGACCTCTAAGAATCATCCGGACTACGCGGCCAAGCTGCAGCGTGCTTTCTGTGAATATAACAGCCTTCACTCTTTTTAAACTAGCAACTGATAAGGCTTTCACAGAGTCGTATAATAAATGTTTTTCCACAATTCAAATTGCACTTCATATATAAGATCCGATACTGAAAACAGTGCAGTCAGTCTACGCCTCGCTAAGCAACGTCAACAAATATTTGTATGGCTTCCTTCAAATCTACATTCTTCATCGGCAAAGACGAAGAAAAAGTGCAAAAGTTGTAGCTACATGTACAGCAGGGGATTTGGAGGCATTTTGGTGAATCTCTTACAGTTCACAAAATATTCATGTCCATGTAGAACTTGACGTGTGGTATTTCAACGTAGCCCCCAAATTTTACGTGCATTTCTAGAAAAATTTTTACGGAGAAATGTACGTGAATATTTTTAGATTGAACGAACTGTTAACCTTGAAACGTACTCACATAGTGGACGTAGGTGTAGGTTTGAGATTATAATGTAATGTTGCTTCCATGACCTCGTTGAAAACTTGGTTGGTCATATACCTCGCTAACAGTAACTGAGCCGTACCCACATTGTCCAGAGTTAAAGATTGTATTCTAGATACGTGTACACCAAGATCCCTGTGAATTCCACTGCATTCTATGCACACTATGATACCAAAGTTGGTCGAAAGCCAGGTGGCATCTGCAGGGAAATAAATCACTATTGTGAAAAGATTCGATTAATTCAAAATTCAAGTTCTAAAAATGGGTTTCCTGACGCACCATTTTGTGCAGAGCAGTCACAACACTTATCGTTACCCGGTAACCGTATAACGCATCGGATTACGGCTTGTTGTAGTTCGAATAAACTAGGATTTCCTTGTCCGGCTTCCGATTTGCCACTTGCATCGAAGGCTCGCAACAAAGCACGTTCTTTACAGTTGACTAAGACGGACATCCAGGCTCGCTGATCAGCCTCATCTTCAGCTTGGAAATGATAAGTTCTATTATCTGGAAAATAATTTAAAATTAGGTTTCCCTTGGTTGCATTGAAACCGTTGTTACACCGATTAAAATTGTGTATGTAGTATATATGTCGAACGCACTTAGAAGAATCAGGCAATCGGCTAACTAACTCGGCATTCAGCCGACTGTTAGGGTTTAGAAGAATTTGGGACGTAATACCTGGGTTATTTAGGCATTTAGAAGTATTTTTAGTCATTTTTATGAAACATTTACAAAAGATTAAGAAACTTGGTGAGACATTATCACAAATATCAGATTACAATAAACAAAAGAATATTTTGCTATCTCAAGAATTTTTTCTCTCTATTTTACAACACTTTTTATTCATACAACTTAATAAATATACTTTAATGAAATAATAAGAATATCAACCCCCACGTTTGAAATATGAGAGTGATGGCTGATTTATGCCCGATGACGCACAGTGGTATAAATCTGGAATTTACTGTTCAAAAACCTCTACAGCCTTAAATTTCTATCCAACAAGCGAATTTTTTGTTTGAAAACCAATTTAAAAGAAAGGCATCGAAACCGATTTTTGAATTATTTAATGTTTACAACTTTTTATGGTTTCGTAGGAAGCCCTTATGCAGTCGATTAATTGGGTGTCCGTCCGTTAGCACGCCTAGCGCGAAAACTATTAGGTCAACAATTGATATTGTTATAAACAAATTAAATAAATAAAAACCGAAATTTGGCACTTTCACGTAGAATTTTTTTTTACAACGAATCTAATTTCAATTTCCTCAGAGGATGTAGTCAAATTAAAATATTTCTTATGCATCAATAACTATTATTTTTATAAACAAATTAGATTAACAAAAACAAAATTTTGCCATTTTTCTGCGAAAACATTTATTTCTTTAGTTGATATACGGATTACTATCTTATTTATTATTATTTATGTGACGTGCGCCGAAGAAAGGGGGCTTGCTCTAAAAAAATCGAAATCGAGGTTTTTACACCTTTCGATAGTTTTTGAGTTGCTCTTTTTAATGAAACCATCGAAAAAAAATCCTGAGCGTTATTATTGCTAATAATTGAGTTGTTAGGTACCAGAGAAATCAGGCTTTCATTTGGGAGCTCGAGATCACCACTAAATATCCGCGTCCCATCTATTCCCGACCGTGAGCCGCGTCTACGACCTATCTCTTTCCTCGTGAGAATGCGTGGTAAGTGGAGAGGGAAGATTTCGTCAGTCTTCCCTCTCTCCTAAAAGTCGCGTCTATCCGGTCGACTTCGACGGCTCGCCCGGAACATTCTCACTTATCAGAGTAAGCCCCCTTTCTTCGGCGCACGTCACATATTCTCTTTATCCGAGATCTGCGGAAATTGCAAACACTTTACATATCTCCGTTGTCAGAGCAACATGGCACAACTTTAGTTTTGGCCGCTTTGAGTTAGGTACGTTTCTAGATTTAAAATTTCGCTCCGGGTTGAGTGGTGAAATCAGTTTCTTGTTTGGACCGCTAGTGTCGTTGCAATCGGAGAGTATTAAAGAGAGTGGAAGGTCCCATAAGCGCGCAATGTATTTTTCAGTACACGAGTTTCAGCGCTCCTACAGTTTCGGGGACTGAATTAAACAAACAAAAATCGATTCGATGCATTTGACTCAGAAGTAAAAATTATTTGAATCAACATTTTAAAATTGTAATTGCCAATTGCGACCGATTGGTTACAGAAATTCATGTATCGGATGTGACCGATTGGAAAAAGGCTGCGTGAATCAGACGAAATTTTTTTTAGAATCTTGGTTATACCTGCCAAAAATACAAATTTGTATAAATTCCTTTCGAATTTTATACAATAATCCACTATTTTATTCTGCCGGATCCTCGAGCATTCATTCCCTTGGATAATTATGCAATTTGGTGAATGGCAAGGAACACGACACTTTTCGTTCGAGATCGCTAAGTGACGCCGAACTGAGCATATAGTATCCATACTTTCATAAAAGTCCATGATCTCACGTCGAAGAACACTTAATTAATTCTCTACCAAAAAGTTTGTCTTAATGTAATGTTAAAAATCACAACACACGAAATGAATGCTCGAGATATCACCAAAGAAACACAAAGCAGCCGTCAGGATCTTTTTTTACACCTATGACCAGATGCCATTGTCCATGGATCATGCAATTGCCTCTTCGTGCATTGTAAAAAGTAAAGTTCCCGATAAAATGCCCGAGCTTTTTCCCCGAAGCGACAGAGTGCGCTAGTGTCCAGGGTACGGTCACCTTCCAAACTCTTTAATACTCTCCGGTTGCAATTGCTAATGAATTCAACACTGCTTAACTACTCAAACATGTCATTCCAAATCAGTTTTTTGTCCATCCTGGAAAGTAGCTCAAATACTGTTCTGCCATGTTGCACTGACAACTACGATATGTCTCTTAGATACAACAACTGAATCTAAGCTCAACAGTAATTTGTGCTGTTTTATTTCAGTCGTCAGGTTTGAAATCATTTATGATCGGACATCTTCCTTGATATACTGTAATTTGTATATTAGCTGAAGAAAGAGTTTTTTTCGAAGAAAAGGGCCAAATTGTGTGTGTTTTTCTTTTATAACATATGTTTATGAATAGTTCTGATATATCTCTTCTAAGTCAAATTCCCTTGATTTTTAATAATAAAAATATCGTAAATTGGATGCAAATTGAAGGTTTCAAAAGTTTTTAAACAGTATATTCCAGATTTATCCCACTGTGTGACGTGAGTTTGTTTTCAGCTGGGCAAAAGTACTTTTACGTCTGGTGATGCAGCAGCAAAACTGATTTCAGTGTAGGAAGTGCGGCCATTTCTATTCCTACTCGCCAAATCCCAAGTCTTGCTTTATAACCTTAAATTCATTTTGCTAAAACGCGCTCCTAATCCAAAAACAAAGAAAAGTTGGTTTGTTAAAACGGTCAAAGCAGAGGTTAATGTATTTCATAAAAAATTTTTAAAGCAACTATAATGAACGAAAAAAGACGAACAGGAATATGTGGAGCAAAAAGACCAATAAAGTAAAAAGTTTGCTTCGAGAGTGTGAAAAAAAGGAATAGCTCTATAAAACAAATAGAAAAAAAGTCAAAAGGGCCTTTTCTGAATTGACGTTTTTGCTTTTTATTTAGTTTATAGTACCAAGTACGTGCTTTATAAATGATAACTGGAAATATTGTCCTGAATTTTTTGGGAATGGTTCGAAATATACCGTAAGGTCAAATTCGTAACAGTCACAGGAAAGCGAGAGTGTGAATAAAATACCTAGTACATGACGCATAAGAGTCTCTTTTTCGAATTCATGGATATGACTAATATGGATTTGACCTTAACATATAAGGATACGCCTGTTTGGCCCATTTGAGTTTTTATTTTGTTTAAATACTGCAAATTTATTAAATATTAATTTTGAAGATAACTGAGGACAGAGCTTTACTGCTCTAACTAAAGGCCAGACCGACGTGCCTTTGTATATTTTGAACCGTTTTTCCAAATTCCAGTACACTATTTTTATTTTATGAATTATAAAAACCTGGAATATAATACCATGTAATTGGTCACGTCACACTCAATATATACCATCAAAAACTTCATATTTAGGGTAAAAATTACAGAAAATGACATACTTATTACATGACAACATAGCGCATAGCGTAAAAACCTGTGAAAACCGCAACATAAATTAGAATACTTTTTAAATACACTGGAGTCCCGCTTTATCATCCGCTTCGGGGGTACCCTCAATGGCCTCGATGATAAATCGGGACTCTCTAAACCGTTCATCTTCTCCTTCTTGTTCGTGGCTTCTTATAGTGCCGAGCCGTAAACATCGCAAGGCCGCTGACCTTTCAAGCGCCTCTCTCTCGCCCCCTTGCACTACCTTGTATGATATATCGGGAACTGATAAAGCGGGACTCCAGTGTATGTTACAAAAAATGTTATTTTGCTAATGTATATTTTAAGTTCTTATGCATAACAAAAAAAAGTAATGTGTTAGATTCCACTTATTGTGCGTTTTGAAATTCTATGGTAGCATTCCTCGAATTGCCTAAAACAAGTCAGGCGTTTAGAAAATAGACTTGAGATTTCTTCTAAATATCTAAATAAACCAGGCACTTAAACGATACATGGTTTCATCCCAAATTCTTTTAAACGCTTATTTAGTTATTATTATATTATATAGTTTTTTAATGTATTTTATTATATAGTTATTATTTAAACGTTCATTAAATATTGACCCCTCTACAAAAGTGAGAAAAACTCAGCGCAAAAAAATCACTAATAAACAAGACTAACTTTATTGCGAAGATAATTTTATCCTGCACAAATAATCTACTCACCGACAGTCACTAGAAAAATTATTTCGAAAGATGTGAAGTGGCAAAGATTGAAAAACAGGGTTCATGGACCTACTTTTTCGTGCGTGGACTTTGAATTGTCACATCTTTGTGAAAAATTAAGGAAACGGGTGGAAAAAGATCAGATATCTTTCTAAAAACTTTCTTAATTCATAGTCAAAAAGAACATTTGGAAATATTAATAATTTTAGCCTACAAAATGATTTATATAGGAACAGGCATATTTTTTATGCAAAACCGGACGGTTTTCGTATCATTCTCTGCCTGTTTTGGGGACGCGAAGTTCTCGCTTGTCGGAGGGGGTATTTTGCCGGCCACTGCCATAAAAGTCTACTTTTACGGAGTGCGCGCATGCGCGCTTCTGGTCCAAACGGCGACACTCCTATCTCTCTCTTCTGACGCATACGCGGTACGTATGACTGATATTTGTAGGCTGTACAATACAATTGTAGAGAGCATGCGGGGCGGCAACACGCAGTAACACGTGAGTCAGATTGCACGATTGCACGAAAGCCCGCGAGTGTTTCGTCAACCGATAACAATGACTATACGTGTCGCGATGGCAAGTGATAATCAAGATGGACAGTTTATGCAGTGCAATCCACCTCACTTGCGAGAAGAAGCTGCAAATGATTTAACAGAAAATTTAACTATTCTATTTTTGGTTGAAAATTTATCTTTGTTGGATGAGAATTCTACTATTTGGTTGACAATTTATATTCTTTATTTAAAAATTAAAACATCGGCCTCAGACGTCAAATCAGTCGTACGCTGAATCGTAAAACAATATACTATTCAACCAAACTGATTAATTTTCAACCAAAATGATGAATCTTCAACTGGAATAGTTGAATTTATACCAAAAAGATTAATTTTCAATTATAAAGATTAATTTTCTAGAATAAAGACGAATTTTCCACAAGGTACATACATTTTTAAACAAATACTTTTATTTTTAAATATCAGATATCAATTTTCATCCAAATAGTTGAATTTTCATCCAAAAAAGACGAAATTTCAACCAAGAATGAAATGGTTAAAATTTTAGTTTCAAAAAAATTAATTTTCAAACAAATAGAATCTTAAACAAAATAGTTATTTTAAACCAAAGAGATGAATTTTCTACTAAAATTATAAATCTACCAGTGGAATAATTGAATTTAAAACCAAAAAGATAAATGTTCAATTAAAATGATGAATCTATAAGTGGAGTAGTTGAATATACAATCAAAAAGATGGATTTCCGACCAAGAAGATTAATTTTCGATTAAAAAGGACGAATTTCCAACAAAATACATGAATTTTCAAATTAAAAAGATAAATTATTAACCAAAAATTATATAATTAAATTCCCAGTTTAGAAAAATGTCAACCGAAGAGATGAATTTTGAACTCAAATTCAGGAATATTCAAGTCGATTAGTTGAATTTTCAAATAAATAAAAAAATCATTTTTCAACAAAATCCATGAATTTTCAACCAATCAGTTGAATTTCCAACGAAAAAACATTGGAATGGTGAAATTTTCGGATTAAGAAATATCAATTTTCAAAAAAAAAAAAAAAACGAATTTTCAACAACTAGTTATTGTCACCCAAAAACATTAATTTTCTAAAAAAAAAGACGAATTTTCCACAAGGTTTATACATTTTTAAACATATACTTTCATTTAAAATACGAGATATCAATTTTCAACCAAATAGTTGAATTTTCATCAAAAAAAGATACATTTTTAACCAAAAATAGAATAGTTACATTTTCTACTAAAAATCTAATTCTTAACCAAGAAAATAACGGATTTTAGGCAAAATAGTTCAATTTTCTTCTGGAATAGTTAAATTTTTAGTTAAAAAAATTAATTTTCCACAAAGTAGTTACATTTTCAACCAGGGATGAATTTTCGATTAAAATGATGAATCTTCAACCAACAAAAAGTAACAAAATTTTCCATTATAATTCAGAAGAATTTCTTCTTTGAAATAATACTTCTACTCTAAAAACTGCTTGAAGTACTTTATTTTTTTAAAATTTGGAAGAGGGAAAGTGAGCCTTCTTACACCGTACGCTATTCGCAAGCTTAAACTACTTAAGTGGGGGCAGAGTGGGGATAAGCGTAACTGAGACGGAACCTTGGCACATGAGAAGGAGAAAGACTGGATGCTTGCTCTCTAGTCCCTCGCTTAAGCCAGCAACTAGCGTGAGGTGTAAGGAGGCTCAGTGAAGAGGCAAGTGATAATCAAGATGGAATTTATGCAGTGCACACAACTTCACTTGCAAGAAGAAGCTGAAAATGATTTTTATATTCATGATCAAAGTTTGTATGTTTCCTTAAGGGGGGCTTAGCCCCCCGAACCCCGGCGGGGTCTCCACCGCTTGACCCCGCCGGGGCTCCGCCCCGGACCCC
>CAKNWU010296078.1:0-14333 GCA_932072015.1 Andricus quercustozae
AAATATTTTTTTGAAGATTCGTCTTTTAAAATAAAAACATCGTCCTTTTGAATTGAAAATTCATGTTTTAGTAGAAAAGTCATCTCTTTTGGTTAAAAATTCGTATTTTATAGAGGAGACTTAATTCTTTTAAATTGAAGAGTCTACTATTATATTTTGATTTAAAAATTAATCTCTTTTCGTAAAAATTGAAATATATTTTTGGAAATTTGATTATTTTGATGAAAATTCTACTATTTCGCAAAAAGTAATCTTTGTTGATCAATAATTCAACTGGTTTATTGAAAATTAGTATTTTTTGATAGAAAATTAGTTCTTTCGGATGGAAAATTCATCTTTTGCTAGAAAAGTCATCTTTTTTTGTTGGAAGTTGATTCTTTTAACTTTAGAAAGCCTACTACATATTATAATTAGGGTTAAGGATTATTGGCTAAGAATTTAACTATTTCTTTGAAAATTTAATCATTTTGTATAAAATTCTAATATTTTTATGACAGTAATCCTTTATTGTCAAAAATTCAACTGCTCTGTTGAACATTCGTCTTTTTGGATAGAAACATCCTCCTGTTGGATTAAAAATGTATCTTTTGGTAGAAAAGTAATATTTTTTTGTTTTAATTCATCTTTTGTGGATAAAAGGTAATTCTTTTAATGTTGTTTAATGTTGTTATAGGTTCTGCCAAAAGAATATCCGAGTTATAAAAGCACTTCAAAATATCACCACTTTCAGTTAGAAAAATAATCGACGAACGAATAATAGCAATTCAGCCAAGTCATGAAATCTATAGGCTACCTTAAAAGCTTTCAGAGCGGAGAGCTCGGAAAGCGATTCATTGGAAGGGTTGGTTATTGTTTTTTAGTATTCTTATTTGTATCGACATGATTCCATTCGACGTTTCGCGGATATACGCGCTTTTTGTAAAAAGTATCTTCAACCTACCAAAAAAGGGCGTTTCGAAAGATGAATTTTGTCAATGTGAAACAGATCTCGACAAATCCGCATATAGTTTTTAGATTTTAGGCGATATCCCGTTAAGATAGCGATCCGACTTCAGATCACAAATAATATCTATTGCAGAGTATAACATTTTATTAATTAACATTATTTAATGAACATTATTTAACATTATTTATTTATTTATTTATTTAGTGTAGAGTATTGTTGTTAAGACGAGGGTTCATATGTGTATTCGCTACTCTAAAACTCCATATAAGTGAGCGGTTGGAACCAACTGGAGTAGCTTCCACTTCTTCTCGGCTCAGTTCCGTAACCGTGTGGCTTTCCATGTTTATTTTAACACGCTTTTTCTTGTGACCCAAATATTTATAAATTCCAACCAGAATATTATAAGTCTTCAATATAGCAAAGACGTCACCATCAGATGTTGATAATACAATTTGTTCTTCAGTTGGTACAGGACCATATCTATTAACTTCTGTTACTATTTTAATTAATTTATCGGCAGGAAAAGTGTATCTTCGTAGTTCGAATATTCGATGCGGATTCATATAGGGAATAAGCCGAATAAATCTGAGTTGTTCAAGTCCACATCCATTTCCGTCAGGAGAAGGAAGCCTTGTGGGTGGAACTAAATACCGCGAAGGAGGATGAACAGTTGCAGGAGGTGACCTTGTCCTGGCACGAAGATAAGGCTCAGAAAGGGGAAACCTGGAGCTGGTATAAAGAGGAGGCTCAGCAGGAGGTACAGAACTCTCAGGTAACTGATTTCTTTCAGAAGAAGAAGAAGAAGGCCCGCCACGAGGAACACCAGGGATAGGTTCTCCATTTGGCAAACAATCAAACTGTGAACTTAATTCTGCAATATAAAACAAGGGATTACTTTGTTTTAAGCACGTTGATATTTCCAACAGTTCTAAAATTTTATCAATTTCAAAGGATTTCTACAGAACTGGAGGGATTAAATTAAATTAATTTTATTTTCAAGGGATTTTAGAGGATTTCTGCAGATTGCTAACTATTTCAAAGATTTTAAAGATTGTAAAGTCATTCAAAAGGAAATAAAAGATTATAAAGATTGTAAAGGATTTTTGCGGATTTTAACAGATTTGATTAACAGTTTTCATTGTAACAGTTTGTCTACTTTTTACATAAATACGTTCAATATTTTTGTATTAGTTATTCCAATACTAATCACCCTTTAATATTTTTTCTCAAAAACCGATTGCAAGTTTGATTGAAAGTCGGTGATTGCTAAAAAGTTGACCATCATAGAAAAGAAGATTTTCCAAAACAAAAACATTTCCAAAATGCCTGAAATATCTTTTTGAATTAACAGTAACCCTAGAGAGTATTAATATATGAAAATGAGAGATCAAGGAATGTATTTGTGATGCATCTGAATTTTATGCATTACTAAAGGTTTTATGTCTTCAAATTGATATATGCGGCAACTCTCAAATTATATAATTTTAAAAGAGTAACAAAGTTTTAATATAAAAATTAATTGCAACAAAAAATAATAACTTTAATTTAAATTTAAAAAAATAGGCATAGCAATGCTGAAATTCCGTTGATTAAAAGAAGCTTTTTTCTGGATGTTTGAAAATACGGCAAAAGACGTACGCATCAGTGTATCAGAATTCATGTAAAAATTATTTGTGAATGACAACTGTATAAAGAGACCAAAATTAAATTTTTTTCTACACAATCGCACAGAAAAATGCAGCCAAAACTATAGAAGCATGTGGCCGTTATTTGTAATGATTTTAGGAAGCGAAAATATAAGGGCATTTCTTTTGTGCTGTTCCGATGGTCTAAAAATAAGTCACGGCTAGTCATCCGTCTTTTTGGGATAATTTTCAAATTTATATTGATTAAATAAAATTTAAAATGTATAAAGTTTCTTATCGGTTGTAATGAAGGTATAATCATGAGGATAATTTCAAACTTTGTCGTCTGACAATGGCTATAATAAGTTACGAAATTGTTTGTCTTCTTCTACATTCAAAATGAGTGAAGAAGAATTGGTGGTTTAATTAAAATTAGACGCGTTAACTGCTGTGTATTTCCAGATTTTATAATTAAAAATGCCACAGATAATAGATATAATTATTATTAGTTTACCTTGAAAATCTCAGATGATTAATGATACACGTGTCCATAAGAAACGAATTTTTACGTCTTTCTTTAATTTTACATTGTTTTATATGATGAATGATATATTTTTTGAAAAATTTTGTTTTGAAAAATTGTTAAATATTCTCTTAAGATTAATGTTATGAAATAAAATATTATTTAAAATTTGGCTACGAATCTTTAAAAACCTCTTTCTTGAAATATTTTAAAATTTTTGAAAAGTTTCTAAATTTTTTATTCAAATTACTCAAAAAACTACAGTTTTTTCATTTTTTGAAATCATTTAAAATTCTAAATTGTTTTTCAAACTTTTTAAAAACTTGTACTTGTCTTATAAAATGATTCTAATTTTTCCAAAAATGTGTGAAAAATCTTTCAAAACTAACATAAAATTTCCTTAAGATCTTCCAGCTTTTTTGTTGATATTTTTAAAACTGTTTTGAAATGTTTTAGAATCTTATTACATTTTCTTTAAAAATTAGTTTTTCAGAATAAAAAATTATGTGAAGTTATCGCAGGAATCTTAGAATATTTTTTGATTCTGTTAAAACCTTTCAAAATTCTTAAAAAGCTTCGTAATTTTTTGTTCGAAATTGTCAAAAATCAACATATTGTTAACATTCTTTTTAAATATTCCGAAAATGTAAATTGTGTTATAATATTCTAAAAATTTCTAAAACTTCGAAATATCTTTTAAAATTATTCAAAGTTTTTCTAAAATTTGAATAGTGTCATTAAAAACGTGTGTCATAACGCAATCCAATACAATACAATAGTCAGTTTTCTCACAAAACTAATAGGGGAAAGTGGGATATGGTGTCAGTGCGGGGCACGGTGACTCTTGCAAATAATGCTCGAGTTTCTTGAGTTACATATTAGTTTTTTTCACATAAAATAGTTTTCTTGAGTACCAAAGAAAGCTATTTTAGGTAAAAAAATTAATATGAATATGAACAAACACGAGAATTCTTTGCAAGAGTCGCCGTACCCCGCGCTGACACCATACCCCGCTTTCCCCTACCTTTTCATTATGCTGAGAATGTAAAAATAAATCAATCAATTTTAAACGTGAATACAAAGAAGTAGATTAAGATTGCGGAAATATCTTATAGTAATGACCTATTTCATTACATGCACAGCAATTATTATATTCGTTTGAGCACAATCTTCGAATCATGCAACAATTTATAAAGCTAAGCTTTAACAATTTACCGGGTGAAATTATTACGTCAGAAAAATTGCTGGTTGCGGAGAGCTTGAAAATATTTTCAGAAAAATATAAATATTATTATACTATGATATTTACCAATAGAATTAGAGATGATTGTCAAGGCAAAGACCGAAGTATAAACGCTCCTCATTTTTTCCAAGAAGTTGAGAAACTGATAAATGTGTTATTGAATAATTTGGTTTACAGTGTAACTGTTGATTATTCTGGTATTTAATTACGGATTATATATGAGTAATATGTCCAATATAATCGTTATCTAATGCGTGAAGTTTATCATTCTAAAATATTTACATTATATAAGAGTCAGCATCTGGGATGAAAACTTACTTACTTTTCATTTTTTAATCAAAAATCAACCATGTCAACCAGTGTCATAATTGTGACTAAAAATGTTTCACAACTTATATATAACACCAATAACATTGTTTATTCTTCATTAACGCGCTTGCTTTAGTTTTTATCACAATTTTTTAAATAAGAGCCCTCCGTGACACAAATAGAATTAAAGACATTTTTTTAATAATATTTAATACAAGATCAAACTTTTTTACGTTCGTTAAAATGTTCTCGTATGACGAGGCATTATTTATTCACGGTCTCTCAAGCAATATATTTTTTTATAAATCCAGGATCCCTTGAATAATTGCAATTCTCTACGAAACACAGGAAAACTGTACAACCGTAAAAAATTTTGAAAATCCTTAACAGAATTCTGTTGAAATGTATCCTGAATATGCATAATTATTTTACAGTCCATTGATCCACGTTAATTAAAGAAATTCTTATTTTTCTTAAGTTTGTACAAATAACTAGAAGGCAATATTTTAAAATCGAAACAGGTTAGGTCCCGTATACAATTTGAAAATACGGCCTTATTATTGTTTCAAAGGAGTTCAAAATGTTACACAATCACGTTGTTTCATTAAATTTTGCTATATTTTACTTTTTGCACTTTTATAACCTGTTTTTAAATACTATATGTGCGCGTCCGCGTGGTTTAGGAGATATTCTCGTTTTTCTAAGTTGAGGTCAAAATTATGATTTTCGGGTTTGCGTAAACCTGTTGTGGGTATACTCATATCCAGGAAGTAACTGGAAGTAGGTATATTTTATGTTCGAAGAAGAAGTATAACACGTGTGCTTATGGCTCTCGCCAAGTTTAGATGCGTTTTTCTCGATAAACAGTTTTTCGAAGTTCCTACTTCAAAAATGTCCCGCTGGCACGTTTTTTAACTCATAGGGTTCTTTTTGTGCTTGAAATTCCGGGAATTTATCTGGCTATATGCCCCTAAATGTAACTCCATACCGGCCATAAGGGCCCTTTTCATGCGGATGCCCAGATATACAGTCTTAAATAAATTGATGTATTTTTACTAAGCAATATTAGTTGTTCTTAACTCTTGATTTAGGAGATATCCTGACTAATGGTATCATTAATATTTACTAATCTTTAGTGGCCCACTTTTTTCTAATCAAATCTCTAAAATTTTAGTAGCAATTAGTTAGGTTTTAAGAATTTTGGTTCGGAGAGGCAATAAAGTATTTTTTGTGTAAGAAAAATACTAGAAAATAAAAATAAACTTCTTTAAACGCTGAAGTTCATCCTTATTCATCATCCACGAGCAGATCCATGATTTGGTCGGTGTTGATAAATTCTGCTCCACCGTCTTTCAAGTCAGCAAAAGTGTGCGTCACGTGGATATAAGTAGGTATTTAGTACGTACACAATCTGACTTCGGCTTTGACTCGGGCCCGATCCGACGATTGCCAAACGAAACTGTCATGAACTAGCGAAGCCGGAGGCCTGAGGTGAATTGGATCCATGTTCGCACTTCGATCGCCTATAACTTGAATTTTTTGAGAGCTGCATTTTGAGGATGAAATGAGCCAAGTTTTGTGTTTTTAACTGTCAAGTATCAGCATAAAAATTTCGTTGATGCATTTTCTCTATGTTATATTCACAACAACTTAAGGTTAATACCGGATTATTCCAATCTGCGAATACCTGAAGAAATTACACAGTGGGAAAAAAAATTAAGGATGTCCTAGCGACGTCTTCGGGACATCCCTAAGACGTATTTTGGAACATGTCTTTTGGACGTCTTAGGGATGCTCTTAAGACATCTAATGGCAGTACGAAAGATGTCCCGAGAACGTCCTATGTCTTTAAGACGTCTTTAGGACATGTTTAGGACATTGTACGTCGTAGAGACGTTCATTTGCCTGACATTGGACGTCGTAGGGAACTCCCAAGGACGTTCTTGGGATGTTCATGGTTTTGTGACCACTGGGTAAGGTTATGTGTTTTGTTTATGTTTGCCTTCCAACTCTATTCTTTCACGATCATTATTTTCAAATTTTTTTCGGAATTTTTAGCAGGTGCGATGAAAAAGTCATTGTATTATCATCATCATCGAAATTTTTAATTTTTAATAATAAGAAATTCAATTACATATTTCGGACATAACCGGGAATTAGCTTGCAATTTTGAGTACTGAGAAATAGTCTGGAATTTTTTTGAAAACCGGGAACTTTTTTTATCTTTTCAACAAATAGCGTCTTGCTTGGTGGAAATTGAAACTATTTTGTTGAAAAGTCATCTTTTTTGGTCGGAAGTTCAACTGTTTTGTTCAACATCCGTCTAATTGGACAATAAGTTCGTTCTTTTAGATTAAAAATTCATGCTTTAGCAGAAAAGTCATCTCTCAATTTGAAAAGTCTACTGTTATATTATTGACGCAGAATTCATCTCTTTCGGGTAAAGATTCTTTAGACCCACTCCGTCGGCTTGCGGGTTCGATTCCCACCTCGCACTCTGGAAGAGTCTCGGCGGTCCATGCACTTAAAGCTGTTGCTCTTGGTGGTTCGGAAGCCACCTCAAACTTTAGCTCCCCCTTCCACCAGCAAGTAAGTGTGTGGGAGTTGTGTGAACCAATAGGGAAGAGATACAAGAATATGTAAACCCTTAGGGGACACATTAGAAACTTCCATTTCAGTACATTAAATTTAAACTATTTTCTTAAAATGTCATCTTTTTTGGATGAAATTGGATACTTTTATTTGAAAAGACTACTATTATATTTTGAGTATAGAATCAATCTCTATTGTGTAGAATTTTAAATACTTTGTGAAAAATTTAAATATTTTGTTCAAAATTGGTCTTTTAAAATAAAACCATCGTCCTTTTGGATTTAAAATTTATGTTTTTGTAGAAAACTCATCTCTTTTGGTTCAAAATTCATAAGTTCTTCTTGTAGATTCAACTCCATTGTTGAAAATTCGTCCCTTTGGATTGAAAATAAATTTTTTGGTAGAAAACTGATATTTTTTGGTTAAAAATTAATCATTTATGGTTGAGAGTTAATCATTTTCAAATGAAGAGTCTACTATTATATTTCGATTTCAAAATTAATCTTTTTTCGTAAAAATTCAACTATTTTGTTGGAAATTTAATTAGTTTGTTGAAAATTTTACTATGTCACAAAAAGTAATCTTTTTTTTATCAATAATTCAACTGCTATGTTGAATATTAGTATTTTTGAATAGAATATTAGTTCT
Organism: Andricus quercustozae; assembly: GCA_932072015.1. Classification (NCBI taxonomy): domain Eukaryota; kingdom Metazoa; phylum Arthropoda; class Insecta; order Hymenoptera; family Cynipidae; genus Andricus; species Andricus quercustozae. The sequence goes on from CAKNWU010296078.1 coordinate 7,887, forward strand.
CTTGGATGGAAAATTCTTATTTGGCTAAAAAGGTCATCTTTTTGTTTGAAAGTTAATTCTTTTTATTTAAAAAGTCTACTATTATAGTTAAGGTTCAGAATTAATCACTATTGGTTACAAATTTAACTATTTAGTTAAAAATGTAATTATTTTATTAAGAATTCTACGATCTTGTTAAAAGGCATCTTTTTGGTGAAAAATTCAACTGTTTTGTGGAACATTCGTATTCTTGAATAGAAAATTCGTTCTTTTGGATTGAAAATTCGTCTTTTGTTGGAAAAGTTACCTTTTTTGGTTCAAATTTGATTTTTTTTTTAATTTAAAAAGCCTACTATTATATTTTGGGTTAAGGATTATGGGTTACAAATTTAAATATTTTGTTGAAAATTGAATTATTTTGTTGAAAATTCTACTATTTTGATGACAGTAATCTTTTTGGTCAAAAAAAACATCGTCCTTTTGGATTGAAAATTTATCTTTTGGTAGAAAAGTCACCTTTTTGGTTTTAATTCATCTTTTATGGATGAAAGTTAATTCTTTTAATGTTTTCATAGGTTCATGAAATCTATAGGCTACCTCACAAGCTTTCAGGGCGGAGAGCTCGGAAAGCGATCCATTGGAAGGGTTGGCTATTGTTTTTTACGTATTCTTATTTATATCGACTTCATCGGATTTGACGTTTCACGCATATGCGCAGTCTTTGTAAGAAATATATTTAAACTATCAAAAAAGGTGATACACCGTTAAGATTTGGATCCGATTTCAGATCACAAATAATATATGTTTTGTGCACCGAGCCTAGTTTGACGCGGTGTTCTTCGAACCTGATTAAAAGTATATAAGGCAGAAGTAGGTTTAACACAGTAAAAACTTGTGAGATAATGTATATGAACGGCAATATATTTAATATAGTAAACACGAGGTAAAGTACAATAGTCGATTTCTAAATTGCGAAGCGTAAGCTGTTACCTCTACCGAAGGCAAATAATATCTGATTTTGAATCGCACTTAGATGGTACACGGAGGCGAGAGAGAAATTTTGGTTGCACAGTTAGAGGAGAGGGTAAGTTGAGTGGAAGGGATGGCTAGGACAGTCCCCTTGTCAGTGGGGGTGGATCGAGGAAGCTAGGCGAAGACCCAAAAGGGAAACTTGTGGAATTTTCCATAATCCGAAGACATAGTGATGGGCTAGCTGACCTTCAATAAAACAATTAAACGGAATAGCAGTAGAGACTTAAAGGATAATAGGAGAAAAGCATAATAAAACTTAAGATCTGAAAACTGGCAATCTCGTAGACAGATGTTGAAAGATATAAACATAAAGAAACAGTTTGCCAAGAAGGTTAGGGTAAAGCACGTTCCTAACATAAAAGTATATAATATACAAATGAATTGCAGATAACCGTACAGAAGGTCGAAGAGGAAGATTTGGAATGTACAAAATATAAAATAAATCTAAAATTATTAAGTAAAAAGTAAAATTGTAGAATCCTCACGTTCTGGACGTAACAATATATATTGCAGAGTTTAACATTTTATTAATTAAGTGAATAGTATAGAGTATTGTTGTTTACACGAGAGTTCATATTCGCTATTCTAAAACTCCATATAAGTGAGCGGTTGGAACCAACTGGAGTAGCATCCACTTCTTCTCGGTTCAGTTCCGTAACCATGTGGCTTTCCATGTTTATTTTCACACGCTTTTTCTTTTGACCGAAATATTTATAAATTCCAACCAGCATATTATAAGTCTTCAATATAGCAAAGACGTCACCATCGGATGTTGATAATACAATTTGTTCTTCGGTTGGTACAGGCCCATAACTATTAGATTTTGTTACTATTTTAATTAATTTATAGGCAGGAAAAGTGTATCTTCGAAGTTCGAATATTCGATGCGGATTCATATAGGGAATAAGTCGAATAAATCTGAGTTGTTCAAGTCCACATCCATTTCCGTCAGGAGAAGGAAGCCTTGTGGGTGGAACTAAAGACCGGGAAGGAGGATGAGCAGTTGCAGGAGGTGACCTGGTCCTGGCACCAAGATGACGCTCAGCAAGAGGAGACCTGGACCTGGTACGAAGAGAAGGCTCAACAGGAGGTACAGAACTCTCAGGTAACTGATTTCTTTTAGAAGAAGAAGAAGCTTCGCCACCAGGAACACCAGGGATACGTTCGCCATTTGGTAAACAATCAAACTGTGAACTTAACTCTGCAACAATAAAGGAGGGATTACTTTTTTTTTAAGCACGTTGATATTTCCACCAGTCCTGACATTTTATCAATTTTAAAGGATTTCTACAGAACTTGAGGGAATATATTTAATTTATTTTAATTGAAAGGGATTTTATATGATTTTTGCAGATTTCTAACTATTTCAAAAATTGTAATGATTGTAAATGCCTTTAAAAGGAAATAAAAGATTATAAAGGTTTTAAAGGATTTATGCGGATTTTAATAGATTTTATTTCAAAAGCTTGTCTACTTCTTACACGAATTCATTCAATTTTTTTGTTTTATTTATTCCAATACTAATCATCCTTTAATATTTTTTCGAAAGAAACTTTTGCAGGTTTAATTGAAAGTCGTTGATTGCTAAAAAGTTGACCATTATAGAAAATGAGATTTTCGAAAGCAATCAAATTTCCAAACTGTCTGAAACATCTTTTTGAATTAACGGTAACCCTAGAGTGATATATGAAGCTGACAGATCAAGGAATGTAGTTGTGATGCATATGAATTTTATACGTTACTAAAGGTTGCATGAAAACTGGACACGTGACTATGATCCGACAAAAAATTCGAAAAGCTGTTTAAAATACATGCAGAACAGATAAAAATATTTATAATTATGGAAGAAATAACTACTTTTACGACTTAGTTGATTTTGACTTCAACGCTTCAAATAATCCTCTCATTTCATAGTATGCTAAATGAATATGGATATCGATAATTATGATATGATGATGATGATTGATATGATTAATTGATTTTTAGCTATATCTGTATAAGATTTTGAACTTTATTCTTGATTTTTATCCTTTTCAACTTACAATAAGTGATACCTGTGAATCTAAAGTATTTAAAAATGATGCTATTATTATTTAAAGAAATTTCATTTTAAATTTGTAGGTTGGGACAGGTGCGTGACAGGACATTTTTCGTACTTTTGACATCTCATCCTAATGATAAGGTTATATGTAAAATTTGACTTCGTCGTTTTTCATCAAAATTTCACGTTTTGAGACTCTTTGAGTCAGAAAATACTATTTTCACTAAGGTATTTGTCGGTCTGTAGTCTGTTTTATCCTGTTGGCACGATAACTGTAGAAAAGATGATCAGATTTGATTCAGCTTTGGTAAACTTTTTGAAGGCCAAAATCATCTATAAATTTACTTGAAACATACTTTGTTGGCTAAATTGAAAAAATGGAAGTCGCTTTGTTCTATAATTCCGGAAGCCAAAACAGATTTTCGCCGCGGTAGAGGCTGTATGGATAATATTTTTACCTTGGCCTCTGTTTCGCAAATTGAGTTACTATAAATGAGTAGACCTATCTATGCCATGGTCCTGGATTTCTCAAGGGCTTTCCCATCAGTTAATCACTCTCACATCGTGTAAAAACTTTCTCATATTGGGGTCAGCTCACACATAATTAGAATTATAAAAAGTCTGTATGAAATAGCCACTTGAATTCTTGTATTCTTTGAAAATATCCTATTTCGTTGAAAAAATTAAACATAAATTTAAATTCGTGAGCCTTGTTAGCTCTTTACGACAACAATCATCTACGAGAACTTTTTTAACATTTAAATTGTTCCAATAGCCGAAACAAGTGCAAATGGTGGGCCTACGATCTGGATGTCAAATTGTGCCAATAGCAATAGAATGAAGTATTTTTACTCTTTTACTAATGTTTTCAAAATATTAACTGAAATATTATGTTTTAATTACATTTTTAACTTACTAATTCAAACTTGGTTGAGACCCAAGACCGCAAAGCCATCGCAATATTGACTCATTCTTAACCCACTCTAAATTAGATTATTATCCTTTGGTCACAAGACCGCGAAACTTTTGTAAGTTACCTGGTGCCCGACTTTACAAAATGTGAAATTCGAAAAAATTTGGTAAACCAAGCGAAAAATTCCCCTTATCTCATTCTGAAATGCCTCCAATAATTTGCTTTATTAGCTTTAAATTATTTTCTTTGAAATTCAAAATTGATTTAATAAATTAAAATTGCATACGGTAGCATCTATGCATAAGGATGACTTCCCAAAAAAACACCCCCAATGGAATTTTTAGTTCAAATAGTACCATATGAAACAAGCAAGTGGTCAAAGTTTCCAGTAGAAAAAGAATCATTTGCTTGATTATTAAAAGATTCTTTTAATGTGTTTTCAGATTAAGGTTATTTTTTTAGTATTAAAGTTTTTGCAATTTCCATCAATTTACAAGGTTTATAATTTTGAATGGTCATTTCAACAGTTCCAATTAATTTCAATCGTGTATTTTTATTACAATTTTGAATTTTGAATTCCCTTGATTCAAAGAAGATTTTTGTGGATGTACGACAAAATGGCGAAAGATATCCATACTAGAATATAAGTGTTCATATAAATTTATTTGTGATTGACACCTGTATAAAAATCAAACATAAATTTATTTCTACATTATTTTATAGAAAAATGCAGCATTTGGCCCTTATCTGTAATGATGTAGGGAAGCGAAAATATAAGGATATTTCTTTCGTGCTTTGACATTTTTGGAACAAGTTTCAAATTTATATTAACTATATATGATTAGTATATATAAAATTTCTTATCGGATGTCATAAAAGTATAATAATGAAGATCATTTTCAATTTTGTCGTCTTTTAATTGATATAATAAGTTACGAAATTGTTTGTCTTCTTCTACATTCAAAATGAGTGAGAAAAAGTTGGTAGTTGAATTAAACTTGGATATGTTAACTGCTGTGTGTCTCCATATTTCACAATTCAAATACTGCTGATAATAGATATTATTAATATTAGTTTACCTTGAGAATCTCAGATCGTTAGTGATACACGTGTCTAAAAAACTGAGCCCTACGTCTTTCTTTAATTTTATATCATTTTATATGATAAATAATGTTTTTCCACATTGCTTATGATGCCCTGATTTCAATTTAATAATTTAGACAGAATAATATTTAGCAAATATGTTTTGCAGGTTCACATAAAGACTTATTGTATCGATGTAAATCATTTCTCGCATTGCATCTGTTTCATAAAACTATTCATCTATAGTTATAGTTTGTAATGTTACATGGGAAAATAAATCAATTACCATTTATGAACTTAAAATCTCTTGTCTCTACATATTACTGATATCTATTATTGACATTATTTTTATTGTGAAATAGGGTGCCTTTATTCACTGGTTTTGAACGTGAAAGAAGACAACCAATTTCGTAACTTATTCTATCAATTGTCAGAAGATAAAATTGAAAATTATCCTCCTTATCACACTTAACTTGCATGTAATGAAAATTTTCATATTTAGTAATTATGTTTAATCAATATAAAAATTATCCACCAAAATGGATGCCTAGCCTCGACCTTTTTTTAAATCATTGGAATAGCAGAAGAATATCTCCTTATATTTTCGCTTCCCTAAAGCATGACAAATAGGGATCACATGCTTCTACAGTTTTGGCTGTATTTTTCGATCATATAGTCCTGAAATAAATTCATTTGTGGTCTTTATATAGATGTCATTCTCAAATAATTTTCCAATGGAAGAAGTATACCTTTTTATTCAACAAAAAATTTATTTCACTCAAAGAATAATTGCTTTGTCTTATTTGTCAAATTTATGAAATAAAGATCAGATCCTACTTTTAAAATCTGGTCCAAGTACACGAATAAATATTCCGTGATTATTGAGTATGTTGAGTATATGATGCAACATCAGATCACAAATCAGAACGCTCTATTTTATAATCAAAAATCTAAATCTTAATTTTTGTATTCAAAACATTTCTGCTCTAATAAAATTAGATAATTTAAGGATGGTCAGAAATCTTAATTTTTAGCATTCCCTGAATTTTCCCTGAGTTTTCTTAGATCAGTTTTTCATTTTCCCTAACCAATATTCATGCCAGTCTGGGAATAGCCAAGAATTTTTAAGAACAGTTCAAATTTCACGGTCAGATGAAAAATCGATTTTCCGATGATGGCCTTTAAATTTATTACTTAAATCCGAAAAAAGTTTATTTGGATTATAGCCTTTGTTATTCATGTTTCATTATAGGTCATATTTTCACGTAAAAAATAATGCTTTTGAAATGTATATCTGAAAAGATATTAATTTCGTGAAGAAATTAACTTGATCAATCTAAAACTGTAAGCTAATATTCTCAAAAAGTCTCATTTTTCCAGATTATTAATTTATAAAAAA
>CAKNWU010296245.1:1304-12019 GCA_932072015.1 Andricus quercustozae
GCCACGATATACAGTGGTGAAAAAGCAGAATTTTTTTTTATAAATAGACCATTATTTCGCAACTGTACCCACTCAAAAAATGAAAGTTGTCTGTCCTAAGTCAAAGTTGGTCAAGTGTTGTGATCTTGGATAGTAGTTTATGTGGAAGAAATGCTATCATTTGGATAATTATATACCGAGTGGGAGGGAGTGAAAATTTTGAGATTTTCGTCGATATGGCCTATTTTTGCGAGTTTTAATTTTTCTATTCGGTAATTAGGTACGGAAATTACTGAGTAATGAATTCCACTTGTTTACATGCGATTGAAAATAAATAAATTTATACTGAAAATACGAGTTTAACTGTCAGATAACCAGAGTGTCTGTCGGTAAACTGATAAAATCTCGATTTGGGGAAAAAAACGTTTGCTCGATTTTATTAAACGGTTTGATCGCATTTGAGTTTTTAATTTATCTGTCTATGACAGTAGATCTGTCGGATTGCAAATATCACATAGAGTACTTCAATATTCTTGTTTTTAGAAAAAGGTAAATAGGAAATTAAATATAATTATCATTCTATTTCCCATTTTACGTTTCTCAATCACTTCATTTTACCTTTATTTGAAGGATTGCAGTACAGAACTACATAACCAACAAAATCGCATTTGACAGCAAGCCAAGCCAAGCCACAACAAACAATTTGCCGCGCACGCGCTTTCACCCGTTGGCGTTGAAAGTTTGCGCCATCTGCGATGGGCCAGAGAAGTAATATCGTGCCCCGCAATGCCTCTCAACCCGCGCGCCTATGTCCTCACTTTTCGCCATTTCTTTACACGGGAGTTGACCGAGCCTGCCTCTTACCATCGGGGTGCTTGATTTCGGTGAATCCCCTCGCCTCTCACCATCAGTGTGATTGATTTCGGTGAGTCCCCTTGCCTCTCACCATCGGAGATGCTTCATTTCGGTGAGTCCCCTCGCCATCTATCGCGAATCGAAAAAAAATGTTCGAATAAAACTTCCGTATTTCATACAGGAGAATCTGAACCTGTGATAAAAAATTTGGGTTCCCATGTGAAATTACAAATTTACCCCCACTCCTGCCTCCTGGAGGGGTGGGGTGGAGTAAATTTTTTCAAAGCTGCTTTTCCCCCTCGAAAATATAAAGTTTTTATAACGGATATTTTTTCATAGGATGCGTATTTGTTGAGATATTTCGATCTCTCAAATTAAAAAAACACCCTGTATATTTGTTTTTTCTAAATTAAAACTTCGATTTTTGAGAAACTTTTTTGACTCTTCTGAAAAATCCTTAAAATTGCAATTGAGCTATTATGGAGATAAATAAACCCTTCAATTTGATTTATTCTTGATCGTCCAGGCGCGACAGAAACAAAGATATCAGCTTAGCCAAAAACGAATCAAAAGTTCAGTTGGAGTTCAACCGAATCGAAATATGAGTGCAGGAAAAAATGGGTTAGACCGCGCGCTACAGGCAAAAACCAGTTAAATCTTTAACTCGTTTTTGCTCGTAGCGCGTGGGCTAATTCGTTCTTGCGCTGAGAAATAATCAACCCACTTTTGCTCAGACTCTTTTTTTAGTCCGCTTTAGCTATCAACCCCTTTGCTTACAAAGAGATCGAGAGTCGTTTTCGCTTTATATCTCAGTTAGAAACACTCTCGGATAACGAAATCAGAGACAATGTTAGTGAACTAGTTGTAATTTATAGTAACTATTTAGGTAAGGAATTAGCCGAAGAGTGTATCCATTTTAAGTTGCACCTTCAGGTTATAAAATTGAATGAATATTCGGCGAGTATGATTCTACAGATAATTATTAAGAAACGTTTAATGCTGATCGATCCTAATTTTGAAATAGCACTTCGCATTTATCTGTGCAGAATGCGAATGCAGACCTCGTAAATTCGATTGATTACGACTTAATTATAAAAATATTTGCACAAATCAAGGATAGAAAACGCATTTAAAGTAGAATGTTGATTGTAAATACTGTAAATTACAAAGTATAATAAAGACATATATTGTGATTTGTTTCATACTTTTTTTTCTTTAAAATTTCTTTAAATTTTTAAAAATATTATGGGGGTGGGGGGCACAAACAGTTATGGCCTACGGGCCTAAAATTTTTTATTCCGGCACTGGCGCTATCATAAGTATTTTGTACCTAAATGTAAGAACAACTCTGTAAAAAATCCAGGCATATTATTTATATCTATACCCACCCTAGTAGCAACGTCTGGCTTGTATGCCAGAGGCCAGAGTCTGACTCAGCATCTGCTCCCTCTAGTCGACCAGACTAGCGGGAGAAATGATCAGACTAGACGATAAACAGAATCTGGTGAATAAAGGAACCAGATTCTGGTATTTAGTTTAAACACTAGTAATTAATTTAGAAATTGAAAATCTAGCAATCCGAAATCTGAACGATTCACAAGTATCCCCAAACATGCAATAAGCTTATACGACAAGGGGTTATGTTTGTAATATTTCAGTGTGTCTTGCCTGAAATGTAGTGACGTCTCCGCAGTATATTCTCCTAGAAAGGGCTGAAATATAGTGTAAAACTATTACAGAAACCTATTTAGTACCATTTTATGTTATTTTAATTTTGTCTGGTGTATATCATGACCAGTCTGGACCAGGATCTGCTATAACAGACTCTGGCACCAGAACAGCACGCCAAAGCGGAACCAGCCGGGCCCAGACTGCACACAGATTCTTCTTTTTCTGGCGCCAGTTTTCAGTTTTCTTGCTACTAGGACAAAGGTGAGGAAGGAAAAAAATGGTACAAAATTGTTCGGCGTGACATGTGCTCTACATTTTTAACGTCAACAGTATATTGTTGCGAAGATGATTTGTATGATACAGGGCCGCCTTAACCAATAGGCTAATGTAGGCTATAGCCTAGTGGCGCCATGTAGTTGAGGCGGGCGGTTTTTCGGAAATTTAAGTTTAATTGAATGAGTGCAATGTGAGTCAAGGAAAACCAGATTTGGGATTCTACAAAATATGGTTTATTGTTATTTTCTTAAATAAAAAATACATTTTCAGTGTTTCGATAGAATTGGTAGGGCGGAGGATAATTGCCTAGGAGCGCCATTTTGCTAAAGACAGCCCTACAACGATATGTAAATATTTATATTATGAATGGAAAAATGAAAAATAAAATATATTTTTTTTTTTGTTAACATGAAACTCGTAATTGACTTAAGTTCAACGGTTTTATATATATGGGGTGCGGGGATGTATGTTAGCTATAACCTCGCAATATCAAATCGTTTATTTACGCAACAAGTATTATAAAATAAAGTATTCATAAAAGGTATTATAAATATTATAATTATAAATTTGATAAAAATGTATAGAAGTATTTATAAAAGCATCTATAGAAAAAGTGAGGTTAGGTTTTCTGGATGCAATACTGCCAGTATGTCATATATGTTAAGATTCGCCTAAAGCAATTATAATTCTAAATTAATAAATTTAATAAATAAGAATAAATGTTTCAAAGGGTTAAAGTCATTCATCCCATTTACTATTATTGTTTTGCTTTCACACCTCGAGTCTCAGCAACGTTGAAATTGGAGCAATTCGCAAAAAAATCACTTATCAGAAGTAATAACTTTTGAAAAATTATCCGAACGGGCTTTAACGTATCCAGGCATACTGATACTCCATAAAAATAAATCCTTTTAATCAAAAAACGTTAATGATAAATTATTTCGATTGTTTTTATCAAACTGACCATGTACTTTCTTCAACGTTGAAGGCGCGTGACGTCACATCGTGTGTTTCATGCCATGAGGGCGCTACTGTTTCGTTAAAAAAATCGACATTTCCTGTTGATATTTTGTCACTATTCAATAAATTATAATAAATTAATAAGTAAACAAAATTAAGTTTTAATTTCACATTTGAATTCTTTGGCTGTCAAAGTTTATAAAAAGCTTAACTACCAGGCAAACAACATTTTTGTGGATGACCCTATTGTAGAGAATCCTTCAAAGAATAAAATGAGGCCTTTATCATTAGGATTAAATAAGAAATGTAACTTTTCGCCAAAGGGAAAGAAAAAACTAGAAATCTCAATAACTACTGTTGAATAAACAGTTTTAACCTAAATTGTTTTTTCTGAAGTACGCTAAGAAGCCTTAATCGAGATTTGCAGAAATTAATAATAGATCTATTGTTTTCAATTTTATCAATTTTTTAATGATTGGCGACTTTTGAGATTGATTGTACGTATTGTCATCAACTTTTATTTTTTATGATTTTCATTTTTTTTTTCTACAGATTATTCTTCCTTATTTTATGAGTAATTCGTTTCATAACGTTACCGTGATGGATAAAATTGGAATTTGAATAATTATTATTAGTAATATGAACAAATCTTAATTACTTATGCAGAATTTGGGTGTTTAAATATAAGGCATGATTAAACAATAAATTTCGTGATTGTTATAAACAAATTTTATTTAAAAAATAAATTGGGACATTCTTTAGCCCAAAAAAATAATGTTGAGTCTTGGTATGTTTAATTAAATACATTATGGTAATTTAAGCACTAATTATGCTCAGTTGGTTAAAATTGTCTTTATTCTTGTTTATTATTATTTTTTTATAACGTGAGCAACTGGAACGTGTACGTGATCCACTCCTGCTCCTTCTATCCCAGAATGTAAGCAAGAGCGGGAAATTTGCGAAAAAGACTTCGTACAACACTGTTCCTTGGAGTATGGTGTTGATGGACCAGATGAAGTGATTCCAGAAGAATAGCCTTTTGCATCCGGTTCGCGATGGACTGAGCCTGACTATAGATGGCTCAGCTCGAAAAAAAGTGTTTGATATTTCGCCCGTTTTTTGCCCTCATTTGCCGTGATATTACCATTGGTTGGTGCTGAGAATTCAATCACGTAAATGCTCTTGGTCTTCAGATCTTGGAGGATAATATCGGGCTTTGCAGCACTGATACGTTGAGTTGTGAAGAATGAGGAATTCCAGTAGATTTTACACTGAACATTCTCCACAACGGATTCAAGTCCCCCCTAGGCGTATGACAAGACTGTCAATAGATCAAAACCATCGAAGTGCCGAGGATGGTAATATAACACTTTCAGAGCCACACTGTGTCTCTGGATATACCCGTAGTATGCATACTTTGAGCATCCACTGAGAACATGTCCAAGTATTTGTGGCTCTCGTTTGCACGCTCGGCAGTTGGTATCGCCTACAGGCACATACATTATGCGCTCGCCGCAAAGTAAGGTGTCTGTAACGCCGTCTTGACAGGCAAAACGAAATCCCTTAGTCTCCGATCTTAATCCAGCAGACGTAAGAAACATGTTGGACATACCCATCGATAGCTTTTCTTTGCGTATAATGCCGTCGAGTTTACCATGAAGGGGCTTGTCAGCATGTTCTCTTAGTAGAAGCGAATGTTCTGTTTCCTGTACACGAATTTTCAGCACCAAAGGTGTTAGTGATGCTAGGCCAACTCCTCTGCGGCACGGTATAGAAACGCCGCAGCATTAACAACTTCATGTTGATGTACGAGTCGCATAACAGAATCTGTGCTATTTAGAACTGAGCAGGTTGTAGCCAGAACCGTTCTTCGATGAAGACACTCCAAGCTTAGCAAGTCTCTACGCCCTTTATCTCGAGGGAGGTATATTCGAAGTACAGAAGATCTAGAATGATGACTTCGATGGATTGGCATAATCTTGCGTGTGCTTCGGTCAAGTTACTTCAACTCATCGACGTTCTATTTTATTGCACCAAATGTGTAGAGCAGTATTGCGTATGGACATGACCTTGATATTTACCGGATGTGGCAGGCAGCGCCCGTGGCGGTAAAAAGCCTAAAATCCATGAGGGATAGAAATTTGAAATTTACATAAGATAATATGTGTGCATTGTTTTGAAATATAATAAATGCATAAATGATTGCTTCAAAAACGCATATAACATTTTTCAAAACGAAGCAAAATAATACAGGAAACTTTCCTGAAAGAAGATTTCGTGAAAAATTTGTCTTTTCATTCCAGCTAAACCCGTTCTAGTTTCTTTGTTGGTTATGAGCATGAGCTTAAAAAATACCGGTCGAATGTCAAGAAGTGGATTGATTATGAATATTTTAATTAAAACAGGATTTCAAGCTATAAGTCATTTAATCGATTTTCATCCTGAAACACTGAATAAGGGTACAGGAAATGAAAGTGAATGGAATCAGCAAAATTCAGTGCAGTTTCACTTCGGCCATAATCAAGAAACCTAAGAAAAAATATTTCTCACATAACATATTGAATTGTTAAAAAAAAATTCACTTAAAACTCAAGACAACTAATAAAATACTGAATGTCATTTAAATAAAAATAAAATATACTACATAAATATTCAGGGATAATTAAACTTTCTAACCTAAAAATCTAACAACTAGCGTTACTTTTACAAAAATATTGGATCGTCTAAATATGCGAATATATATAATATTAATTATCCAGTTAACACAATAATTGATCCAGATACCTTTTTATAAAAACAGGAATATTGAATTACTCTATGTGATATTTTGTAATCCGATAGATCTACTGTCATAGACAGATAAATTAGAAATTGAACTGCGATCAAACCGTTTAATAAACTCGAGCAAAAGTTTTTTCTCCAAATCGAGATTTTATCAGTTTTCCTACAGACACTCTCGTTATCTGATAGTTAATCTCGTATTTTCAGTATACATTTATTTATTTTCAATCGCATGTAAACAAGTGGAATAAATCACTCAGGAATTGCCACTTTTGGACAACAGCTGGTGCCAGGCTGTTTGCGCGGCCGTACTCAATAGGAACGGCCAACATATTGGTAGCCTGGATCTTATTCTTCCCACATAATGCGGAAGCCCAAATTTTTCTTAGAATTTGGCGATACCTTTTTGCGAGGGCCGTTTTTAACACACGCACATTTTGGGTTTCCGCTTTCGGTATTCCAAGATATGTATGTGTTTCTCTATTACCAAAATGTGGAATGGTATTTCCGCCTATGAGTTAAACATCCTGATCGGCACGCGATGATATAGTTTCTAGTCTTCTTTGGTGTAGGTGGACGCAGGCACACTTCAGTTCAAATCTCATGCCAATCGCTTTAGAGTACCTATTTACCGCCGCCACAAGGATGTTAAGGTCTTCTTTTGAAGAAGCAACGAGTTTAAGGTCGTCCATGTATAAAAGGTGGTTGGCCTTATTTCCTCGTCTCTTTATCGGGTCACATAGGTATCCAGAGCTTTTGCCTAGGAGCACAATAGATAGAGGCAAAAGGGAGATGCAGAAAAGTATCGGACTTAGAGAGTCTCCTTGGAAGACCTCCCCCCCCCCCCCCATCTTATATGAGATGTAGCTGGTAGTCACTTTTCTTTTGTCAGATGTTATGACAAATCTTACCCGCCACAAGAGCATAAGCTCCTTTATGCATCTCAATATTTTTGGATTCACCTTCAGGAACTCAAGGAGCTTAATAAGTAGCTCATGGTTCGTGTTATCGAATGCCTTACGGTAATCAATCCAAGCCATGGACATACTGCGTCGATACCTGATCGAGTCTGGTTAATACACCTGTCTATTAACAGGTTCTCCCTGCAACCTGCCAGCCCTCTGTTGTATCCACGTTGTTCAAGTATTGCACTCCATACCGGCTCGATAGATGTTAATATCCACTCTTTGAGGATGTCAGTGAATAGCTTGTAGCTGGTGTTTAAACAAGCTATGGGCCTGTAGTTCTTTGGACTTGACAAATCTGCGGTCTTAGGGATCAATACCGTGTGTCCTTCTACTAGCCACTGCGGGATAGGTTGTTCTCCATTTAAAGAGTAGTAAATATACGAGCTAGGTGTTGGTGCGTAGAATTGAACTTCTTCGACCAAAAGTTGTTGATTTTATCTGGCCCTAGCGCTGAAAAGTTCTTAGTTCTAGCGATAACTTTCTTCACTTCTTTAGCATTAATTAGTGGACACTCTTCCTCTGGAGCCTGCAACCTTTGTCTTTGGAAAAAGTTACGAAAGAGTGATATATCTGAAGCGTCTTCATTTAGCTGATAAGTATCTCCATACACTTTCTCCCAGAAGACTTGAATCCCTTCTCGGCTAGGCGAATTTTTCACGGCACCTGACGTCTTATTGAACAGGCAAGGAGGATGAGTAGAAAAGGTGGAATTTTCCTGATTGTACTTCACTCGCCGTTCAAGGCGCTGTTTCGCTGTTGAAAGAGATCTTATTTTTTATGTCCAGTGCTGCTTGATGGTCAACAGTTTACACTTGTTCAGCGTGTGACTTGCTTTCCTTAAGTTTCGAGCAAGTGCCCAAACTTCTGAAGTAAATGTTTTATTTGATGTTGTGTAGCTAAAATCACGCACTGAACATTTGATACATGCCGTTTCGCCGTCTCGCCGTTTCAATTTTAAACTGAAACTGTGCAATACGCTCGCGAGTCTTACGCAGGCGTACTGAAGTATCGTTACTTCTATTGTCGCTAAACAGAGAGGCCGCCTTATCGTAAAGTACACAGTTCAGATTTCAGAGATTATCATCTTCGGAAAGCAAATCGGGGAGGGCAGTATTAGCTTCAGCTAATTTGCCCATCCTGAGAAAGACTTTTTGGTGGATAGATCTCCTCCTTCTCATGTTGGTATTATCGGCTATCTGCTAATGTGGTCTTGCTGAAATTATTATTAGTTGCGGTTTTTCAAGATCTATAAGTCTTTTATAAAAGCGCTTCATGAAAAATCAACAACTTTCTGAATAAATAAAAAAAAACTACATGGAAAAATATTTCGTAAAATAAACGTGTAATTTATTGAGATATACTTTTTTTGTGTAAAATATTTTTCTCTAAAACGAATATTTTTCAAGGTACAGTTCGTTTTTGGCCAAAATCATGGGCAATTCACATGATTTTCACTTTTTCTCGATTTTATCGAAAAATAATAATTGCACAACAACAAAAAGTTCGTACACAAAAAAGTTGACTTTTTGCGAAATGCACTATTTCTCTGTAGAATATTTTGTTTCAAAATAAATATTTTTCAAAATAAACAGTAGATACTTAACGAGCACCCCTTTCTTAACAGCTTTCTGTTTCTGCTCACCAGGTGCGCGCACACGAATAAAAATTTCCACATCCCGACGAGTAACGTTTTTGTATTTAGTACACAATTCTTTCAGCATTCGGTCACGTCCTATATGCCCTATAGATGTATGTGTTGCTTGAAGAACGTCAAACATTTCACTTTCAGGCACGTATACCGAACAGTTGTCACTTTGGACAGTTTAGATGAGCTTTTCATTTTTTGTACAACCAACACATCGTACTTCTCTAAGAGCCAGTAGTTAGTTAGTTTTAAAAGCGGGCGGAAAGCCCCTTGGAGCTCCGCTGGCGCTCAAGCTATAAAGCCTATTGTGCCACACCCTTACCATGTTCGCTTGAGCCTAGCTGATGCCGGGCAATGGCATAATACATGCAGGAATTTTTCATTATCCCTGCGGCATTTCCTGCACTCTGTCGTGGGGTTATTCCCCATTTTGTGCATATGATAGTTAAAGTGGTTGTGTCCAGTTAGCATCTGAACCACTGTTCTTGTGTCTTTCTTGGGTAAACACCTGTGTGACCAGGGACCCATATGAGAGCCACTTTGTTTTTTTCTGAAAGTGGTTTTAATGCCATTTTCATTCCCAAACCAGCGCTGATGTTATGTCTGGTTTCCTTACTGCAGTTAATGTCACTTGGCTGTCCGAGCAGATAGTAGTCTGCCTGCAAGCAGCGTTTTATTCTATTAATGTTTCATCACAGCGTAGGACGGCCAGGATCTCCGCCTGAAAGACAGTAGCATGTCGCCCAAGTAGGATCCCTATCCCCCTCCTTTTCGTGTTGTCCGGGATTATGCCGAGAGAGAAATATTGCACCGGGATATTTCAAGTATTTAATAATTCGCGCGTTTTGTAAATTTTGACAGCTTCAGGGTGCACAGTCTTCCCCTTTTTTCATGAAATTCTCCTTTTTTTCCCCTATTCTCAAAAAACTTCCTCTTTTCTCATTAAATATACAATATTTGAATCTCGCGATATATTCAAAGTAAGAGTTTCAATTTTTTTGAATATACAATAAAAAATTAGTCATTTTGATGACTTTTATTCGAAATTTCTTCAATTTGGACGATTTAGCATTAAAAACTTTACATTTGACCTTCAAAATCATCCAAATTCAAGAATTTTTATTTATTCATTTTAAAATTGAAGGATTATTGATTTTGAAAGTTTACAATTGAAAATTCTGTAATTTTAATGATTTACATTCGAATTTTCTTCAATTTGGAAGATTTGGAATTAAAAACTTGACTTTTGATCTTCAAAATCACCTAAATTTAATAATTTTTATTTACACATTTTTAAATTGAAGAGTTTTAAATTTTGAAAATTTACAATTAAAAATTCTGTCATTTTAAGGATTTACTTTCGAAATTTCTTTAATTTGGAACATTCAGAAATTAAAATTTGACTGTTGATCTTGAAAATCTTCCTAATTTAAAAATTATTTTTATGCATCTTTACGATGGAGTTTTTAATTATTTGAATTTACAATAAAAAATTAGTAATTTTTAAGATATACATGCGAAATTTCTTAAATTTTAAAGATTTAAGAATTGAAAACTTGACTTTTGATCTCCAAAATCAT
>CAKNWU010296432.1:0-12579 GCA_932072015.1 Andricus quercustozae
CCTGAATTTTTGGCAAAAGACCTATTGCGGCGATTCCCGCCTTGCTCCAATATGCAAATTCTTAGGTGATGATCAGGTGATGCGCAATCCAGCTATAATAATTTAATTCAAGCCATCACGTGATGAGTAGGGGAGACTTGCGCGGGCCCAGAAATGAAATATGAGGGTTTCACGCGACGAGAAACTCATAAGCGAATTGACAAGTGTCGTGATCACCGCTCTTTATAATTTAGCGGATTTCAATTAACGCCGTATGGCGAGTTCTGTCTCGACAATTATAACCAATCGTCTTGTGATGGATCGCCAGGTATGAACCTTCAAAAAGAGTTGTGGTACAATTTAGTGCGACTGCTGTTTAGAAAAAGGAAGAACTAAATGTACAAATTTGTCTTGCAGCGGCGTTATTATCCTTCTCAATGCTGAAAAGTATTATTTATTTCTGGGCTCAAGCAAACGACAATTCTCTTTACTCATCATTGTGGATTCCAAATCCTCTCCATCTTCAACAAATGATGCGTGCGTTAAGTCAAGGTATTTCATCGAAATTACTTATCACGGTACGATTTTTCCTGAACTCTACAATCTATAATATCCGTCAGTTTTTAGGATATTATAGTATATTGTGCTCTCTTTTTTAATATTTTCCTATTTCATGATAGGATTTTTTCTCGAACTCGTCAGTTTATAATATCGGCCAATTTTTAGGATATTATAATATCTTGTGCTCTCTTTTTAATATTAACATGTTTCATAATACGATTTCTTCTTGACTCGACAATTTATAATATCCGCCAATTTTTAGGATATTATAATATCTTGTGCTCAATTGTCAATATTTCCATGTTTCACGATACGATTTTTTTATATTCGTCAAATTATAATATCCGTTAATTTTTAGGATATTGTAATATATTGTAATCTATTCGTTGTATTTTAATATGTGTTTTTAAATTGAATTTGGAATTGATACTGTGTGAAAATTTATAATGTGTGATATTCTAATAGAAGCTTTTACTAATTTTAAATAAATTACTGCTCACTTTTATTCGTGAATTTATTTTCTTCTATTGCATCACAAATTTTAATTATTTGCATGTAACAGTTTCAGATTGTTCCTTTTATTTTGCAATTTATTTTCAAATTTCAAATCTACTTTTAGCCTTAAATAGAATATTTTAAAAAAACTTTGCGATCATTTCTGTAATTTAGAGTTTAAATTAATAAGATAAAAGTATATTGTTAAATATCTGTCTTATATATTTCAAGAAGAATACCAGTATACTTCAGTATTACAAAAACGTCACCATTGGCTGTTGATAAGACAATATATTCTGGGATTGGAGTGATACATATCTACCATTTCTTACTAGTAATCGAATTTCTTTAGCGGCTGGAAAATAGTATCTTCGAAACTCGATTTGCCGGTTCTGATTTGGCTCGGGAATAAGCCGAATATATCCAAGTTGGCTAAGTGCATATCCTAGTACTTCATGAGAAAGAGAACTGGACCTGGCATGAAGAGGAGGCTACTGAGGAGAAGACCGGGCAGGTGCATCTTGTCTGGCACAAGAAGATAAAGCAGGATAGCGTTTGTCATTGGGAGTCCATTCAGCCGCTAGTGAATCGTAATATGCAAAAGCTTTATTAAAATTATTTGGAAAGATTGGGTGATCTTTGCCTACTGGACAACACCTTATTTCATCTGCAGTCAAATTATCAACTGCGCCGCTTATTATGTTTATTTTTATTCGCGAATTATTTTTATCTGTCCTATATATTCCATGAAGAGTCCCATTATAATCCAATATTGCAAAAACGTCACCACTGGATGTTGATAATACAATATATTCTTGGTTTGGCGCAAACACGTAGTTCGCATGATTTTTTCGCATTTGAATTGGTATATAGGCAGGAAAAACGTATCTTCGAAATTCAAATCGCTGTTGCTGGTTTGTGCAAGGAATAAGCCGAACATAACCAAGCTGATCTATTGCACATCCAAGTACTTGAACAGAAGGAGAGGACCAGGAAGTGGCATGACAAGGATACTTCTGAGGTGAAGTCCGTTCAGGTGAATGTTGTCTGGCATGAAAAGAAGAACCAGAGTTACGTTCGCTATGAGAATTCCATTTGGTCTGTAGTGAATCGTCATTTGCTAAAGCTTTAATAAAACTGTAGGGGAAGATTGTGTGCTTTTTGCCCACTGGACAATCTCGAAATTCATCTGGGGTCAAATTATAAATTGCGCTATTCATCATATTTATTTTGATTCTCGAACGAAATTTATCATTCGTATATATTCCACGAAGAACCCCGCTATACTCCAATATTGCAAAAACGTTACCATTGGATGCTGATAATACAATATGTTCTTGGGCCGGGACGGGAATTTGACTTTTTCCTTCTGTGTGCAATCTGATGTGTTTACCAGAAGGAAAAACGTATCTTCGGAATTCGAATCGTAGGTTTAGATTTGTGCGGGGAATAAGCCGAATGTATCCAAGTTGTTCAAATGCAAATCCGAGTACTATAGGTGAAGGCGGCCACCCGGGAGGCGTCCTGGCTTCGGCATGAAGCGTAGGCTCCTGAGGAGAATTCAGGTAAGGTGAATGTTTTCTGTTAGAAGAAGAAGAACCAGGGTTAGGTTCGCGATCAGGATTCGGTGGGTACTGTAGTGAATTATTATTTCCTGAAGCTTTAATAAAAGTTTGGGGGAAGACTGGGTAGCGTTCGCCCACTGGACAATCTCGCATTTCATCTCGGGTCAAATTATCAACGATTTCGCTTATCATATTCAACTTAATTCTCGAGTTAGCCGTACGCATCGTATATATTCCACGAAGAAACCCGCTATACTCTAATATAGCAAAAATGTCACCATTGGATGCTGATAATACAATATGTTCTTGGTTTGGCACGGGAATATATTTATTTTTTCCTGTACGCAATCTTAATGGATACCCAGCAGGAAAAACGTATCTTCGAAATTCGAATCGTAGATGCTGATTTGTGCGGGGAATAAGCCGAATGTATCCAAGTTGTGCAAGTGTGTTTCCAAGTACTTTAGGAGAAGGGGGCCACCCAGGAGGCGACCTGGCTTCGGCATTAAGAGAAGGCTCCTGAAGAGACTTCCAGTCAGGTGAATGTCGTCTGTCAGA
Source organism: Andricus quercustozae (assembly GCA_932072015.1). Classification (NCBI taxonomy): domain Eukaryota; kingdom Metazoa; phylum Arthropoda; class Insecta; order Hymenoptera; family Cynipidae; genus Andricus; species Andricus quercustozae. Next base: position 3,159 of record CAKNWU010296432.1, read on the forward strand.
AGATGAAGAACCAGGTTTACGTTCGCTATTAGGATTCCATTTGGAGTGTAATGAATCCTGATTTGCTGAAGCTTTAATAAAAGTGTCCGGGAAGATTGGGTGACGTTTGCTGACTGGACAATTTCGTTTTTCATCTGGGGTCAAATCCTCAACTTCGCCGCTTATCATATTCACTTTAATTCTTGATTTCGTGTTCCGTGTCGTATATATTCCACGGAGAATCCCGATATACTCTAATATTGCAAAAATGTCACCATTAGATGCTGATAATACAATATGTTCTTGCTTTCGCACGGGAATATAAGTATTTTCTTCTGTTCGCAATCTAATTGGATATTCAGCAGGAAAAAAGTATCTTCGTAATTCGAATCGAAGATTCTGATTTGTGCGGGGAATAAGCCGAATATATCCAAGTTGTCCAAGTGCGTATCCAAGTATTTTAGGAGAAGAAGGTCTACCAGGAGGCGACCTGTCCCTGGCACGAAATGGATGGTCCTCTGGAGTTTCAAGTATACGGCGAGAAGGAGAAGAGCGATTGTGACCCGAGCGTGTGGTATCGAGGCAATCCCTGCTCGACTGTGAACTCAACTCTGCGAAAAGAAATAGAGAATTCATGTTTCTTGTTGAGCACACTTTGAAAAGAGCTTGATACTTTATCCTCGTTTTTGGTATAAAATACTTCAAAACCATGCGTAAAGGATTCTGTAAAGAAAAGATGTGCCATAAAAATGTTTCGTTAAGAATGGTTGCGGCTAACCGTGTTTGAATTTAACACAATTCATTGTTTTGTTTTTATCTTTGGAATTTATTCTAAATTCGTCAGAAGTCAGCCGGCGTTGTTATAAACTTCATGGAATTCTTTTAAATTCAAAAGAACATAAGTCAGATTATTACTGCACGTTAGTCACTTCTAGATAATTTCAGTACCAACATTTTTCTCCCTTGATTGCAAATTCAACTCTTTGTTCGCAAAGCCGACTGTTGGGTGAAAAATAAAAAAATTGATTTTTTCAAGTTGTATTATCTGGCCAAAATTGTAGCTTCGTTAGTTGAAAATGATCTTGATGTTCTATATTGAGCTTTTCAGTTTGATATTTCAACTATCCTCGAATAAATTCGTCTTTGTAGGTGAAACATTCATCTATTTAGTTAAAAATTCTACTGTATTGCTATAAAGTAATTTTTTGTTGTATTAGGCTTAGTAATAGTGAGTCCCGTAGGAGCCGATCTTAAGAGCCGCTTTTCAAGTTCGTTTGTAAGTAATTGTTACTATATCTATGACGTTGTGATACCGCCCGATAAGAGGAATTCCGAACCTGGCTCGCTTTTTCCAAACAAACACGACTATGTTATGATTTTTTCAACAATAAATTTCACTCTGATTGTATGTTATAGTTTTCTTACTAAACATTTATCCTGCCGATTACAACGATTGAATGTATACAAGAGAAAGGTAAAAAGATTGGTATATTTTTAAGTCTTTGAGAGTTTAAAGAATTCAGCACTAATTTATTATTTCATATTTCAAAGTAGAATTATTGTCGTATCTAAAGTCTACGTTTGGTAAATAGAATATACTAGTCGGGATATTTAAAAAATCGAAAGTGGGTAACTACTTGAATCTCTTGGATCACTACATCTTTTTTTTAAGCTTATGAAATTTGAATGTATAATAAGTAATGAATAAGTCAGTAATGAGACTCATATAATGCCTTAGAACAGAAAAGTTTCCTTTCGGGTCCCTCATTACGTGTATATAATAATTTAATATTTGTTGAATTCTTTAAACTACAAATGACCTGGAAATCTACCTACCTTTTTACATTTCGTTTTCATATATTCTGTTGTTATAATTGGAAAAATAAATTATTAATAATAACAAAGCAAAATCCTAATAAAGTAAAGTTAAATGTTAAAAAAACATAACACAGTCTTGTTTGATATCAAATTAATCAGTAATTGACAAATGAAGTATAATATGTGATCAGATTTCGACTTTAACTGTTCGTCCCGTCTCCTTCCTCGAGATTTCTCGCTCGCAGCAATACTACTATGACGTCATAATTTGTAACGACATAAATATACAAATGGCCATTAAATGGATATAACCTCGAAAGGGGGACTTTATGTTCTCTCCACTAGCCTGAGAAATGGGCGTATTGATGCATGTATCATATAAAATATAATAAAAATGATAGATATATTATATTAGTATATTCACCAATAGAATTAAAGATGACCGTGAGAGTGAAAACGAAAGTATAGACCTTCCTCATTTTGGCAATGTAGAGGAAAAACTGATTAATGCTTCCGTGAATAAAGCCGTATTCAGGCGAGCGGTTCTATTGCATCATCAGAGTACAAATATATACCTGAGCAGTCGTTATCTGACATATATGTAAGATGACGAAGTTATTAGTTTCAAGATTGTCCTTCGGAGATATAATTAATCAATTTTCATCTCGAATGAAAGGCATTGGTTTTAGTTGTTTTAAAAGTAGGTATGTATACAAAAAATGGTTGAAAAGGAAAGTTATTTGAATTATTTAAAACTGCAGAGGAAATTTAATGTGAAATAAAGAATAAACAATAACGTGATAAAATACGCGTGGTTTATTTTGTATTTTCCAAATTAAATAATCTAACGAAAAAAGAATAAAATCTTACAGCTTTCAAGGTTTTCACCATGAATTATAGAAAACTATACACGTAATAAGTGTGAGTAAAGGACAATAGCCTACTTGAACACGTAAGATTTAAAAATATGCGTACCTTAGTTTACTTTTAAAATAAAACCACCATATACTTTATTTTAGTCAGAATCATGATCAAACATAAATTTTTTTTTAGAGAAAACTGATTAATGAGCGACATAGTGAAATATATCTGAAAAAAGAGGAATTTTCTACATCATTTCTAGAACAAGGAGCAAGTGATAATAATTTTCTAAATGACGACATTTGTAAATTTTGTAATTAATTACAGAATTACTGAACAAAATATTTTTTTTAAGCAAGACAAACAGTTTCAAAAATTTTGAATCTAAGTAATATTTGGAAGATGTTGTAACCATTAACAGATTAAAACCTCAAATTTTGATATTAAAACGATTTCTTCAGTCAAATAAATCTTGAGGAAAAATAAAAAAATCAGCCTCAGCTCGGATTTGAACCGAAGTGATCGTTTTAATGTCAAAATGTGTACTAATTAAAAATTTAGAAACTCGGACATTAACATATATTAATGGTAATAAAATCCTCCAAATATTAATTAAATTAAACCTACGTTGATCAAAAATATTACATCTGTCGCAGTGGAGAAATAAGTATTGGACTTCCCTGTGAAAAGCTAGCTATGGAGAACAAGAAAATATCTGCTAATGCCTCGGTGGCATTAGCTCGGTCTCATTTTTCTTATATTGGGGTTGGATCTATACATTTAATCATAAACTTTTTTTTGGTAAGGCGCATATTTTTTTCTTTGAATTGTGAAAAAAGGTATTAAAAATTAAAAAATCCACTTTGCAACAAGACTATGAGATACAACAAAACATGTTAGAAAGTACAATTGTTCATCTCAAAAAGGTCTGAAAAATCACTTCAGACCATTTTTTTAAAGGATTTTTTGTTTTAATCGTGAAAAGTCTTATTGAGAATGAAGAATTCCATTTTAATGCAAAATTATATGAGTTAATGGTTCTTCTCCAAAAGTTTCTTAAGTTCTTGATTATATCCTCAACCTCAAACTCACAGACTCTCTTAATAGAGTCTTCTAACGTATCGTGTTCTATATCGCAGTTGTGGTTTTTCCAAACGGTAAAACAACATCTTCGCTTATTTTGTACTATTCAAATAAGCACTTTTGACCTAGGTGTAACGTTTAAAAGAATTATTTTTTAGAAATATTCTAAACAATTACGAAAGGTAAATATCAGTTTTCCAGGTCATGACAAAATATCTAATCGTTAATCAGTAATTTAAGAATACCCAGTCATTTTTTTAACTAATATGTCATTCTTTCACTAATATTAATTTGTTTAAATATTTGGTTTTTTCAGTCAAATTTTCGACAAATTTTAATATTTTTAGTTTCTACTTTGTTTGTTATGAATACTGGTAGATTTTGAAACAAATTTAAATTTCCTAAACAATTTTAATTTGTTTAAACATTAAGGGTATTCTTAAAAAGCAAAGTAGAACATCAAAATATTTCAATCTTTCGAAAAATGGCAAAAATGAAATAAGTAAACAAAAAAATGGTTCAAACAATTTAAATTTGTTTAAAGATCTACGAGTATTCATAATAAGCAAATTAGTACTTTAAAATATTAAAATTTGTCGAAAATTCAGTGAGATAAAATGTTTCTCCTACTTTTCTTTAGGTAAAATATATACTGAAACAAATGCGTATTATTTAAATGATTGTCAAATTATCTAAAAAATTATTTTACTGTTATCATTGATTAAGTAACTCATAAAGTCTAGAAAAAACGTTATTTTTGCGAGTTAATTGAAAAAAATATTTAGACAAATTAAATTTTTTTAAGTGATTGAATATTAGTTAAAAAATGACATGGTCTTTGCGCCACCCCTAATATCAACCGATTTTGCTTAAATATGGAGGAGATTTTTTTTTTTTTGCATTCGACCAAAATCTTGGGGTGCGAACAGAGAAATTCAGTAAAATAGATCCACTAAGTATTAATAATTACCACCCTAGTATACCAGTTAATGTGTGCGAAGCTCAATGACCGAACGCATAGTGTAAGATTTGAAAGATGCCTACCTTAAATTAGTTTTGAAATTGATTTCGATCTAATGAAATATTTTTTTGCTATCGCCAGGTCAAAATACAATAGCAGAGGTCAAAAAGTGTTCACAAAAAATAGATCGAAACTAAAATTTTGTAGCTGCATGTTTTTCAATAAAACAATCATAGTTTTCATTTTAATCGAAATTCCGCCACTTACTTTTAATTTTTATCACATCGAGACTTTTAGACTTAAAATTAAAAACGTGCAAAATTGTATCTACTTCATTGAGAACTTTACGAATTACATAATTCATTACTGAAGGTTTATTTCAAGGTTTGTTTCAAATTGCAAGCTTTAATATTTTTATACAGTTTTGTTGAAAATGTTCCAAATTCTATTATTAAGGAATTAATAATTTCATACTTCAATTTGAGTCTCAAATTTAAATAAAACATTCATATTTCAATAATTTCAAGTTTAAATTGTTAAAACTTGATGTTCCTAAAGTTTTTTGAACACTCAAATTACGAAATTATTCTATTTTCTTTTAAAATTAATTAATTTACATGATATCAATGTAAAAATCAATATCTGAATTAGGTAAAGTCTCTTTTCTCATTGTTTTAGTTTAATATAGTATTATAAAGCCACGCACAGTTTTGAAATTGGATGTGATTGTTGTGAATTATGATTATTTGTACGCTTTAATGAAAGTGAAGAAATAATAATGAATCTGCATATAATGGTGAAATTTACCATCATTATCAGTATAATGTATTCAATTATTTCTGTAGCAGTGTAATCACATTTTTTCCGCTTTTCTTGGAATAATGTAGACCTTGGAATAACTAAGCCTAGGCTAAATAAAAATTCAGGACCATTTCTTAAATCACAGGAAAAGAGATATTTTTCATTTTTGAGAAGAAAATTGAGGCTAGGAATTGAAATTACTTTCTAAACATTAAAATTTTGTTCTTATATCATTATCCCTTAGATGAAACGTAGTTTATGAAAAATTGGCAACTTAGTTCTCCCCACGTGTTCATGGAAATTATTTTCAATTTTGAAGTCTTTAAACATATTCAAAGTTTTTCTTTCCATGTGAGACAAGAGTCAAAACTTGCATTTAATTGTAATTATCAACGGAATGTTTTATTGCCTGAACGATTCTTTGTTATCTGCAACGTTTTTACGGCTTTTTTTATTTATGTAGGAAGTAGTAAAGGTCTTCTTAAATATTCGTTTTACAAATTAAAATTTAATGGAATAAAATTTAATTCAATTACTTAAAAATTTCCTCAATAATATTAAATAAAATCATTGACAATAAAATGTGAAGAATAAATCACGGAATAAAATGATCTGCTGTTAATTGAAATTCGTTGAAAATTAAACAAATATGTTTGACGAATGTAGACACGAGGCGTGAATAAAGCTAGATAAAATAGATTGAGAGCATTCAATGTCATAATTTTGGGGAAAAACAACTTGAAGAAAACCGTGCTGGAGGTGACGTAGTCTATCTGCGTGTATCACAGTGAACTTCTCAAGCTACAATTATACATATTTGATAAACCTCACCTTCAACTCAAATCTTACATTATTCAGAGATAACGTCTGATAAATTTAACATCAACTGAAATTGCTTTTTCGTATTGGATCGCGTGCAAATTGTGATTCTTTTGAAAAATTTCTTGTTTCAGATTAGAATTGAAATTTTTGTACGAAAAGTTCCTGCACTGGATTAGAGTCATTATTCTTTTCAAAAATCGCACGTTCCAAGTGAAAATTGTAATTCTTTTAGAAAATTCCTTGTTCCATATCCGAATCATTATTGTGTTCAGAAAACTATTGTTCCAAACCATAATTCCACATAAGTTGAATTTTTCACTGTGAAATAATTAGTTTCAAACCAGAGAGATTTTATATTGAAATTTAAAAAAAAACACACTTGCGTAACAAGTCCCTAATATTTTTAGGTTTTTCCAGGTATATAAAAATTTCTTGACAAAATATTCATCAAGGGAATCAAAGGTGTCTTCCAGTCACGTTATGCCAGTCAGCATTTTTTAGAAGTCACCGATTCCCAATACAGCTTCCTTCCATGGCTTCTTTCCAAATTCTCACTTGACAACGAACATCCAATCACAATTAGCAATGTTTGCAAAAATGTCCTACCTCACCTATGCATGCGTACCGTTGATTCGTTCACACTCAACATTCTCATTGTAGTCTTTTACTACTTCTTGTCCCGACGAAGTGTACAAAGAAATCCGGGAAAAACACAGTTTCTCTTTCCCGTTTGCACTCGACGTGTAAATTAGGTGGGCCACGACGTCATTAATAATAATTGAAGTTAGTCATTGGTCAGGAACGAAGCTTTCAGACAGCAAACTGAACTGATCCCTTATTTTTGATAATATATCAACGGGCGTGATCTTTTCAACGGCACCAATGGACCTAAGTTTCTATCAAATTCGGCGGCACCGGGATGTCATCAATTGACGGCATCATCGGACATGATTTGCCAAATTTAATCGACTCACCCAGACAGATCTACAAACGGACCTAATACGCCTTTGGATCTCCAGTCAGCGGAAAAGAGAACGTGAATTTAAGTGACATAACGACGTTCAGACGGGTAACCATTTAATTTCAAAACGAGCAGCGATCGTTCCCTACCGCGAAGGATGTGCCGGTTCTGCAAATCAACTTAGTACACCCAGAATAAAACAGGCGACTCGGGCCCAGTGCAGTTCTCTATGAAGTGCGACGTTACAGGGAAAGGTGTAAATCTGACCAGTTACACCCTATCCCAAAAACAAGAAATATAATCCTTGTTCGCTCCTTCCTTCTCTCTGGCGAATTGAGATGCAACGGTAACAGGGCAGCATAAAAAGGAAATTCTGCCATGACAATCTTGTCATCTGCGAAAACCAAACCACGCACCTTCACTGTTTCGAGATCTACACCTTCTTCGTCGAAGAGGGACATTCTTAGACACTTGTCCATAAATATGATAAATAGCCATGAGGACATAACGCATCCTTGTCTAACACGCTGCATAATATCGAACCAGTCACTCAGTTTTCCATTAACCCTTACACTCGCTTTGCTGCCTGCATATATTGTTTTTATTGCTTGTAGGAGCCATCCATGAACTCCGTACTCTTTAAGGAGTTTCCAAAGTTTACTTTTATTTACCTTGTCAAATGGTTTTCTGGGTCAAAAAATGCACGGAACACTTTCTTTCCTACTCTTAAGCTTTTTTCTGTGATCTGTCTCAACCTAAATATCTGATCTGTGCATGTCCTCCTGGCATAAATCCACTTTGGACCTCTGTAATTATTGCAGTTTTTTTTATGTCCCTTTCTTTTTTATATTGGTAAGATAATTGCTTTTCTCCAATCCACTGGGACTTGTCCCGTCTCGATGCATAAATTTATAAATTCGCACAGCCTGTGAAGTACGTACTCACCACCCTATTTAATTATTTCAGCACTAATACTGTCTACACCAACAGACTTACCATTTTTTAAGCTCTTAATTATATCAATAACATTAGCGATGCAGACATATTCAATTGGGTTTTCGGATGTATTATTTTATATCTCGCAGTTCTGTTGCCCTATATCTTCAACTTCTAATAATTCTTTAAAAGATTCTTTCAAAGCGTCTACTATCCCGTCTGTATCATGTAGCATTTCACCTTTGTTGTTTCTTATGCTCACAAACTCTGTACTTTTACTTCTCTTCATCTCTTTAACTATTAGTTTCATGGTACCTTGGAAGTCGTTTTGTAATTTCTTCTGTTTTGCTTTTATCTTTACATTTCTTGAATAGTCGTTTAACTTTCTTCTTTTTCTGTCTGTAATCATTTTGAAGTCAACTTCACTCCTCATCGCTAAGACCTTTGATTTTTAACGTTCTCTCGTACGCTTCTTTCTTTTATTTTCAGGCTGCCTTAATTTCATGATTCCACCACGCATAACCAGATTTTCTTCCCTTCCTAAGTTGCCTTATCTATGAGTCTTTTATCTTACAGTGCAAAAAGCTATAGATCACATCCCTCATTCTGACGGAAATAACATCCATTTGAAAGAGTTCTTGCAGGACATAGTAAATGGAGCTATCTACATACCGTCAGATAATCGAGCTCCTTTTATTCAAGATAGTGCTCAGTGAACTAACAGGCGTGGCGAGGAAAAGTGTAAGGTTTAAGAAATTAAATACTGTAGATAAATTAGTTAAACATTTAAAGAAACGTTTTGCACTTGCGAAGAGATTCCAATGGCATTTTCAGGAAATCATGAAATTTACGAAAAACAAGAAAGAAACGGTTAGTGATTATTACAATAGAATGCAGGGGCTGTTGAGCAGGGCAACGCATGCTTTGCAAGAAAAATGTACGGATGATCAATTTAAAGGCACACACCATTCGGTACAAGTTGAGAAAAGCGAACTAATGATTAAGCCAGTTAAGGACTTCTGGACGATATGATGACCTTCATGGATACAAGTGGTTTAAAGGACTTAGTGGAAGCATACAAGTATGCTTAATATGTTAACGAAGTGAAGAAGTATAACTCCACTTCAGAGATATTGGCCCCTCCGATAGGCTGGCACAACAACCCTCCTTGGGTGTGATAAATAAAATGGATAATGCGG